>ADNK01001796.1:0-38326 GCA_000320545.1 Bigelowiella natans CCMP2755
ACTCTCGCGCTCGATATCGAGACGATCTAACTCCTAAATCACACACACACACACACACACACACACATATATATATATATATATATATATATATATTCTGTGCTGTTGTTCTGTCCATTTTCCAGCTATTGCAGTATTACTATCGTCTTCTCTTGGAATGCCAGTATCAACAAGCCATTGTCTGGTTGGATCTGTAATCGGAGTCGGTGTGGCGCAAAATATCTCCTCAACACTCAAATTGCGAGTGAATGAGGCTGCTGATATTAATATCAGGTAGTATTAGTAGTAGTAGTAGTAGTAGTAGTAGTAGTAGTAAACGATTAGCGGTTGTAGAAATGCACACATCATACTGCACTTATGATACTAGAGCAAAGAATATATAGAATTCCGCAAGATGAGGGTGATTTACACACAGATCGTTATTCGTAATAAATGACTAATTTACCATCATCATCATATTACAAAATTATTAAGTGTTCTCATTGTTGCCGTCGTTGTCTTGCGAATTATCATATACCACAGCATTATCAACAAGATCGTGATTGGCTGGTTGGTGACAATTCCTATAGCAATGTGTCTCTCTTTGGTTGCTTTTAATATCGTTCGTCCTTTTTCTGATTCATTTGCTGCCCAGCTTTGAGTGAGTGAAAGAATGAGTCAATGGATCAGGAATAAGCAGCAGACTAATAGATGGTGATAAATTATGACCGTCATATGTGAAAGAAGCAGCAGGAAAGAAGGGATAGGAATATCCTCTCATTATTAGGTGTGAGATTTTCTTCGTCTTCTCCTTCTTCCAGCATAAATCTTATTCAGTATTGTAGTACAGCGATAAGTTAAATGCCAGCAACGAAGAAACTTACTTTTTCCACATGACACAACATCTTTATGCCTCATGATTCGGTATTAGCCCCAGTCCCATGTGTCTATCCCGCATCGTCCATCAACGATATAAGATATTGTAATAATTTGTAAATGAGATCTAGTGGATTGGCGGTTGTAAATACGATATAAGATATAAATAGTTTTAATTAAAAATATAATCAGAAAGTATCTAAAATGTCAGGAAAAGAATACTAAATTTTTATCACGCTATTACCATCTTTCACATAACAACTATCATTTGTTGTTTTATGGTTTGTTGTGCTGTATAATTTTTCTATCAATTTGTAATATAAAAAGAATGAGGCCAAATAACTAAAGTTGGCAGAACAGAAGTTGGTAGTTAAAAATTAAATTTCTGCCACACTTGTCAATGAAGAGTGAAAAGTGATGCGGTCTTGATCGTTCACTAGATTGATGAACAGACACATGTGAATGGAGAATGCACACACAAGCTCATTTCTACGATTTGTGTAGCTGCAGCAGCAGCTAGAGCAGCTAGGCAGGGCGAAATTGATGCCAAGTCGTGTGCGGTTTCCTGTCATCTTGCTAGCTTGGCGCAGAACGTCACAATTGAGCACTCATTTGTCTCAAGGAACATGGAGTTTTGTTGGCATGTCAGCACGTCAGTGTGCACGATGTTGCACATTGGCATCATGCATGTGATGTTTGTTGTCTTTCAGTGTGGCTTGATGATGAGTTGCATCACATTTCGACATCACGCAATGGTGCAACCGCCCAATTCACGTGCAAGCTAGCAAGTGTGGGGACAAAATGAGTCAGAAAGTTTCAGCACATTGGCACCCGCTAGCCCGCCGCTTCTAGCGCTTGCTAGCTTGGGCCAGCGCGACAAGGAAAGTGTTGGGTTGCAGAAGGGAATTTTTGCAGCACAAGTTGGTGAAGTGCTGCATCGTCGCAGGGAGAAGTGCTGGGTTTTCAATCTGAAAATGGCGTGTGATGTGATGTGATGCAACTAGGCCAGTTGCACCAAAGTGAAACGCGCGCGCAAAAGTCAAAAGACCCGCGTGCTGGCGTGCGAGCGGCAATGTCCCCTCAGGAGCTTGATTTGGCATGCATGCTTGCCAGCTTGAGCTCACAATGTGTTTTCATCATCAGGATTGTGGTGTTCTGTTTTCAAGAGCTTTGCCAACATCAACGTGCATTTGCAAGCATTGCTAGATTGGCTAGCAGCGCGTCTGAGAGCGATTTGCATGTTCTGATGTGCAATGAAGCAAACTGTGTGTTTGGCAGCTGCCATCAGTCGATCATGCAAACAAATGATTGTCAGAACAATGAGAGGTTGCCTAGATGTGCAAATCGATCATTCGTCGTGCGCACTCTGCAACTTTTCATCAGATTGAAGAACCAATTCCTTGAATGCCATCTTTGAAGCATCAAAGCCATCGTTTGGATCAGCATGTGTGGGCGATGTCTGATGGAGTAGCACCATTTTGAGTGTTAACTTCTTCCATGGCATGAGAAACGCTTTGTTAGATGCAGAGCAGCAGCACATGGGATGATGATGGCGATGTAGTGTACCACTGCCGAGGACACCGGAGACCCTGCCACGGGGGACAAGGGAGAGTCGAACTGAAAGCGGGAGCAAAAATTGATGTCAGGGCTATCGATGAGATGAGATGTTGACAGAATCCACATCTTAACTCATCATCATCATCATCATCATGTGCATGTTCCATCTCCTACCTTACGCCCAAAAATGTTCGTCTGTATCCTTGGAAATCCTGTCAATATAGAAAGATATTTTGTTTATTACATCTCAGCTTTCTTCATCTCAATCGTATGATGAAAGGGAAATATGTTGTTGAATACCGGAACAGTCTTTTGAAGATAACGTGGATTCATGAATGCTTAAAAATTGCGTCTCCGCTACTTTTACTTCATGATCTTTCAGCTTGTTGTAGGATGTATAACATTTGTCACTTAGTCTCTGTAAACCTGCACCAACATACAAATTTTCCAACAACTTTTTCTCGCTTACATTTATAAAAATAATGATTATACAAACGGTGAGGGAACATTGTACCAGTCAGTTTGCACGAGGGCATTGATGACGACGACGATGATGATGACGATGGCACTGAAGAAGGTATCAACCGATCCCTGTCGATTGTTGTACTGGGGATGAACAACATCACTGATGTTGACTAAAAAAATGGGCACGCACATTTAATCGATTTGGGACAAATTTGATACCTTGAAAATATTGCCATTCCATCCTTGGGAAGTTTCACTATATTTTTAAATTGTGAACTGCTGTGGCTGGTAGAGACGATTTTGCTCTTCATCTCCTGCTGCCCGTCAGTACCAGAGATTCCAAACACGGGTAGCCTAAGGGATGATCATGTTCCATCGTGAGTTTGCTGCAACAACAAAGTAACAGCTTGATGATGATCCCTGGATTTTGAAATTGACAAACTTAACAAGATCAATATTTGTTGCTGCTGTAGCGGCAGAGGCAGCATTTAGCGTAAATAAAAATAACCGTTGTTCTAGTTGATTTCTCTGTCGGGACTCGGTTGTTTTGAGTGTCGACCGATGCGTAGAACTTTCACTCGAAGAATTTAAAGCAGCAGCAGCAGCAGCATTTCCATTGCTCCTGCCCCTGAAGCTTTTTGTACCCTCTACTGACCTCGACCTTGGTGGTAATTGTAATTAGTAATTGTAGTACTGTTAGTCGTAATAGAAGTTTTAGTAGTAGTAGTAGTTGTAGTACTAGTAGTAGTAGCAGTAGTAGTAGTAGTAATAGTAGCAGTAGCAGTAGCATCAGCAAACAAACATTAATCATCTCAACGTATCTCTATGCTCATAGGACATGGCTTATCGTCGTCCTACTCCTCCTCCTCCTCGATGTCCTCACCTACCTATTCACTACCTTATCAGTTTGTCAACCTTAGGAGTACTCGGTCTGAGCTTGGATGGTACACTACCAAATCTACTTTTAACTGTCCCGAAAGAGCGCGGAACACTTCGTCTTCTTCTCCTTGAAGTACCGTCAATATTGGCATCGAGATTATGTTCGACGAAAGATCTAGAGAAATTTCCAGGCTGCTAATATAATATTAGAACCATCAATTATTTATTTTACCACCTACTACTATATAAAACATTGGTTTGAGTTGATCTTTCCTACTATCCTTACGCTAGTTTTCAACTCAAAGTATTTCTTCTACTAAATATGCAAGGTTTGCGATGTGATATTATATTATCTATTTATCATATATTGTGGTTACCGAGTTCAAAGAATGTGATCGTTGGCAATTTCCTGCATTTTATATAAGAGCCATTGAATAAATTCACACACACACACACACACACACACACGCACACATACAAACAAACATGCTTAAATATATTACATATTATATTGCACTAATACACGTTTATTATTTACATGAAACATGCATACATAGCAGTACAAAGAGGGTATTTTCTAGAAATTAAGTCTGATACCTTTCTTCTTACTCCTTTTGAATGCAGTAGCTACTCTCAATCGCGGTTTTCGCGAATATTTTTTTATCATCTCCTCTTCAATCTAATATGACAAATATCTTTATCGTCAAGCAGATATTCATCAATGACAGTACACATAAAGATCTGGTAAATATAATACTGTGAAATAAAACTATAAAACCACTTGATCAGAAGTGACTTTGAAATATAGACATTCATTAACGAAGAAAACCTTCTGAAGTGGAGCAGTAAGATCTTTCTTGCCAAATGGAGACACCTGTGTATATTCATCATATTTTGGACAACGACCAGCATCATCATTAGAGAAAAAATGCAACTTTAATACCTCGACTAAGCTTTTCCAAGTTCTCTGCTGTTTCTTAAAAGGGCAACTCTTTGTCACCTGACAACCGATGGTGGTGATTTACTCTACAGTAAGGGGTTTGTCAATATGGCACTTAACATATTTAATAATACGATTACGATAGCAATGACAAAAGACAACACCGTAATCCGCGCCAATAGCCGGAACAAAAATAATGCATATTCCATCTCGTCAACTGAATCTGGATAAAGGCACTTAAATTATTTTTTTCACTCTCCAACAAGCAATGAGGAATTGAAATCAATGTGGTGATACCTGTCCATTGATCTGCTAATTCGAAAAAAGAGCGGCGAAATTGAGGCAATGACATATTACTACCATGACGAGATCCTGAAGATAACGATTAAAAATTAGATAGTCAGTGCAAGATGCTAGTAGCTAGCGAAATGTCTCGCAAAATTCGGAAGCATCTAGCGTTTACTTGCCTGATGTGGACATCGAAAGCGAGGATGAAAGCTTCGAATAAGACTGAGATCTCGCAAAAGAGCTCGGTTTCACATTGTGAGAACACGAATGAGACGATAAATCGAATTTATTCCTAGCGTCTAGGACAGCCTTAGCATTCCCGTTGCGAATGAATAGCATGTTTTTCGGTATTTCAATAATGTGCCTAGCGCTGATATCTCTCCTGTAAGACAAAGTGAAGCCCTAAGCAAATTTGTCGGTGGAAACGTGTTCTTTTTACTTCCAGTCAGCCATTGCGTTGACAAAAGAATGATCTCGTCGAAACTTGGCGTCAAGGGCCTGCGGAACATAATCAATCTTTAACACTAAGCCACGTTATTAATTATTTGAGTAACGATGGACAAATGAGTCACCATAAAATTTATAACGAATCCTCTAAGTCATTGAGAATGTATTCGTTGAAACCTTCAAACCTTGGACATAAGAGCATGAATGCGAATATATTCCCGTTTAGAGATTGTCTGATCTGGTCCCTTATTGAAAGCATCCCAGAAGAGTCTTATCTATTATTAGATTCAGACAACAGTTTATCGCATGAAGTGTCGTTTGGATTCATAACACTCAATTTAAACACCTGGCCATATATTAAAGGGCTCTCGTACAGATTTATCCGAGTTCTCATAAAATCTTCATTGTAAAACCTACACACATAGAAAGTACTTCTCAACAAAAGGGAAAGATATGGATACATCAAAGTACCGTATATCTCCTTGCAGCTTATAATCCTTCTTCCTGGATGTTGTCCTTTTACCTCGGCGTTCATGACAGAACTGTAAGTAATTTTTCCCATGCAACTCTTTTCCTGAGAGAACCTGGATTGTGACGAACAAAAAGTAGAGCATTGAAACGATAACAAAGATTCACTTTTCGTCAAAATTCCTATGGACCTGATGCACACTTCTGACAAATTTTCTCTCTTTTGCCTTTAGAGCATCTTCTACTTGGTGTCGGAAGAATGAAACCGCTGGAATATTCTTCTCTTGCAGTGGTGACTGTAAATAGCATAATATACCAGCATCGGTCGGTTTTGAAAATGAAATTAAATTTAATGAAGATGTATCTGTACCTTCCCAGAAATTTTCGAGCGAAAGCTCTTGCGACTTTTCACACTTTTAGGAGATTTTTTCTGGTCAGGGTTTGACACGTGCCATTTACTAATTTGGGGGCTTCCTCCAGAGAACGGCTTTGAAATTGGACTGTTAAGTGCTAGTTCCAACTTATTCATCGCTTTGTCATCCTTCGTCATTGTGGCCAGAGAAGAAGGTGAGCGAGTAGGGCTCCTGGATCCATTCACTTGAAGCAAGCTATCAGGTTTCGAAAAACTATGCCGTCCATTACGCTTCTTTCTCAAGGGTTGTCTGTTAAGCTGACTTCTCTCCGTACTGTATACAGTCGATGACATTGGGTTTCGGATTGGGGGATGGAGCTTGTTACTAGTTCTTTCCTTCTTTCTGCTACCACCTGCAGTGGCTACTGTGTTTTGCCAGGAGATTCATGGTGCCGAAAGACGGTAGTCATTCATCCTTCTTACTCTTAAATCTTAGCTATGTTGTTTCGTGTCGGCCTATTTTTATCATTATTCCTTTCTTTTGTGAAGACGCAATCAGCAGATCGAGGTAATTATTCAACCTTTCTCAAATTCACCATTGATCTGCTGCACGTCTTTTTAAGCTTATTTGACCCACGAATTTTGGGTCTACTTACTAGCAGCGTCCCCATTTTGGTTCGATTTTGCGAAATAAAAAAAGTCCGAGTCTTAAAGTATAATTGAACATGTGGTGGTACTGTAAGAAAAGAATTTTTCGGTCCTCCGTACAGGTACCGGACATGTCTGTCGTCGTAGTAACGTCATCAAACAACATTTCAAGAGAAGAGAAATCAATATCATGGTGATTGGGGCATGGGGTATTTTGGCAGCCCTTCTGACCTTTGCACCGCCGTTGAGGGGTGAAAAAGGTGTGCAGGAGTTCTTCATCTCGGCCAAGAATGGTGATGACTCTCATCCTGGATCGCGAGACATGCCGTTTCTATCGATATCTCGTTGCGTCGAGGAGGGTAAAACAGAGGCCCCGATTATTTGCACTATCTGCGAAGGGATTTATCGAGAGACTGTATCGATAAAGCAGCCCCAGGCCCAGAACATCCTTATTCGGTCTGACACTCAAGCAAAATCTGCTGTTGAGCTCAGCGGGCTTCGAGTTTTGGATGTGAATTGGCAGCAGCTTGAAGATAGCCGTCTCACGGACGGACACTGCGTGTTCTCGGGGGAAGTTCCCTCCGAAGGGTATCCCGATAATTTCCAACAGATATTTTTCAACGGGTCGATGATGGTGGAAGCTCGGTGGCCGAATCTAGATGTTGAACATGTTGCACAATCTGCCTTGTCCAGGTAACTACACCACATATGCAACGTCATCTTCTCTCTAAGGAAAGAAAAATCGGATGATGTGTGATGATTCTCGTATGATTAGGGACACGTGGGCTCCTACAGAAATGGGATCTATCTACGGCACGATAAAAAATGCTGACCTGAGGCAGCACCCATTCTCCTGGAACGGGGCTCTTGCAACACTTCAAGTAGCCCATCAGTTCTACACATGGACCAGACCAGTGGCCAATCACACAAAAGGTACCTGCATAAATAAGATTGATAACATTTGAGAGAGAGAGAGAGAGAGAGAGAGAGAGAGAGAGAGAGAGAGGGAGAGTTTACAGACTAACTTTTCTGGACTGTGAAATCAGGCTCGGATAGCTTCGAATACACTCGTGATCTTCCTGGATTGGCTGGCTGGGACGCTAACCCAAAAAAAGAAAAGAGCAAAGGTTGGGAGCATAACCAATTTTTCTTGAGCGGTAAGCTTGAAGCTTTGGATGCTCCTGGAGAGTGGTACCTCGAAACCACGCCAAGCAACACAAAGATTTTGCACTTTTGGTCGCCTACATGCGCTAAACCACCGCAGGGCAGTGTGGAGGTGAAGGTTAGAGACTACGTATTGGATGTTGGAGCTGATAGTTCTGGAATAGATATCCGTGGGCCTTTAACGATCCGTGGGGGGTCCGTGAGGATGGCAGGTTGCGACAGTTGTGCTGTGAGCAACATCGACATTCTATATCCGACTTATAACCGGGAGATTCCAGAGATGTTTTCACAAAATAGGGGAGGAAAGCCACAATTTGTAAACAAGACGGGATTAATTGGCACACATCTAAGAGTTTCGAACGTGACCTTTTCTTACAGCAACAACAACGGCATTGAGTTAGTGGGGGACCACAACATCATTGAAAACTGTCTGGTTCGGTACACCGACTGGCTGGGAACCCTCACCTACGTTCCACTCTCTGTTAAGGGAAATAACGTCACGCTCACTCGTTGCACTGTACACGATTTTGGTAATGCTGGAATCACCGCTCAAATTCCCAATACCCCCCCTTCAGCACCTGGAGAGCCAGACCCTGTACCTAAGCCGATGAATGGACGGAGGCTCGAAGTCTCGTACACACACATCTATCGAGGAGGATTAGTAGGCAAAGACACAGCAGCTTTATACACTGGTGGTTGGAAGAGCGCGGGATTGCACTGGCATCACAATTGGGTGCACGATGCCACAGAGAAGTGCGTACGCGCTGATGATCAGAGCCGGAACATGACGGTGCATCACAATGTCATATACAACTGTGGTGTGTCTCCGCTCGACGACAGTCAATCGAACATTGCCGGCTTTGGACTCCTCCTGAAAGGCAATGGGCACTATATATTTGCCAACACCATCATGAATGCCAACTATTCTGAAATCTGTCTTCCATCCTGCATCGAGCCTTACAAGCCTTGGGCGAAACAATATCCCCTTCGCATTCAAAACACTAAACAGGGAACCCAAGTCTTCAACACGGTAGCGCGCTTCGATCTTGGGTTTCCTTGTTCGTGTCATAACTCGTCGTTTCTTCACCTGCCCGGCGGCAACCAGACTGCTATCTTCAATGGAACAAATTTGAAGCTCCAAGACCCTACTCACATGGACTTTCGTCCAGCTCAAGATTCACCTCTCGTCGATGCAGGGATAGAAGTTCCACCGTACACAAATGGTTTTGTCGGAAAAGCCCCCGACATTGGAGCTTACGAATACGGAGGGGACCGATGGATTGCCGGATGCAGCTTGCATGGCTGCTAGCTGTTTTCCATATGCTCCTCCACCAGGTTATATTATCTAAATATGACGGATGTAAAGAAGTGATTAAATCTTTTCAATAGTCATCCTAATGTAGCTATGCAAAGCAGCAGCTACAGCGCTTATGTTGTATCTGTGTTTCTGCTATTGTGTGCTAAAACATCCGTAGATAGTACTAGATGAGCAAGACCGCGATATATTTTGTACTGTGTATATCAAATACGCTTCGTCTCGTAATTTCGAACGAAATATATATGTGGCTAGCCGTTAGTTATTAGAGAAGGTACTTAACATGTCACACATCTCAATAATAGCATTGTCTCACATCACTGCGCTGTTTAGGTGTTGCCTATCGATCGCGACAATCACAAACTGTTTTTGTGTTGGCAGTCATCCAATTGTGAGCTCATCGACCATGTTGCTCGACTAGCAATGCGCCATGGCATTGTAGCCTACTTATAGGGCTCTAAGTGGCACTGTGCGCATCAAGATCTAGAGATTGAACATATAATAGACACAGCAATACACTATATATATTGATGTATGTGTGATTGCCTCGCTTATGTGCGCATCTGTCGCTAGATCGTACATGCAAGCTCTTTGTTGTTATGCATGATTGCTGATCTAGCTCACGGCTGCATGCTGTTGCATGTGTCGTACGGCTTGTATGCATCATCGTTTCCATATCATTTCCCTTGTGCTGCATGCACCACAATCTTGCAGTGACCGTCGATCATTGTCAACACAGCGCACGCGCTAGCGCGGGGCGCAAGGCCTTGTTGCCTCGTCACATCACTCAAAAATTCTGCAATGGCGTTATTACGCCTAGACATGCATGAGCTAATGAGTGTGCAATGACCTGTAGCGCTGCTCAGGGAGTTGCATCATTGACATATTTGGCTTCGACGTGTTTACTAAAATCTAGTAAAACGGATCTCAGTTGCGGCAAATGAGCCTGGTTGATCATACAAAATGTACAAAAATAACTACGTACGTTCAGTGTAGCGTACGCACGTGGCAGGCCACAGTGTAGCAGTGGAGCATGAGCTGTGCAATGGTAGCTTGAATTAATTGGCATTACTATTACGAATGCTATAATAATGATGATGATGTTTTTAAAATCATGCTAAGAGGCATGCGACGCAATTACTACACTGTAAGCATGCCTTGTTTCTATTCTCACATCCAATCATATTTCCCCAAAAAAAGCCAAAAGAGAAAGGTACACACATTCGCACGCACGCGCGCGCGCGCACACACACACACACATAAATATATATATATATATATATATATATATATATACATATATATATATTATATATATATACTATGAACAGAACCTTTTGTTGCATATGTTATATACTTCTGGTATTATGTCTCTAATTATTCAGGAACTTGATGAGCTCTGTTTTCATCTTAGTGACTCTACTATTGTTGAACATGTACAGTGCTCATTCATCCATTCGCATCTTGCCACACTAGATGTACCATTCAGTAAAATATCAATTAAAGATTTGGAATGAGGTAAACACCTACTGAGTAAGACCCCAAGCCTCCACCACTACGCATTTAAAATGTTGCTTTTTCGTTCTTCGTTTGTCGCGTGTAAATGATGATGACGACAATGGCGGACTACCGAATAACGAACATGCCTAGAAAAGGAGGTTTAAAAGAAATCAAAAGGGCAAAGAATACTACTACTACTACTACTACTACTACTACTATTTCACACACACACACATATTGAGCCTCCTACTACTCGTTATTCGGCATGTAAAGACAATGTAGCGCATGAATTTGTTACCTCTGTGAAGCCATGGTGCAATTTGTCATCAAGGAAGAATGCAGTTTCGTTTGGCCCTCCGAAAGCCTATGAAACAACACATCAAAAACACTGTTCTCACCATTATCATCATCATCATCATCATCATCATCATCAAAATCCTTATCCAGGTTAGAAGACAACAAAAGGTATGATGACGAACGAAATCAGTTAGTAAGAGAAAGAGAGGATGCTCATAATATGCATCAGTGCTTATCTCTATCAGAGGATGAGGAGGAAACATGCTGTTTTGAGGCTTTGGTTACAATAATTTAATCTCGCAACTAGCATAAGTGCAAAAATAACATAGAACATCATACTGGAACCCCCTCCAGTTTTCACTGCTACACACATTTCATTCATAATAACATTAGAAGGAGAAGAAGAAGAAGAAGAAGAAGAAGAAGAAGAAAGCTATGACCAATCTTGATTCGGAGAACTCAATCCACATGCTCTTAACGGATTTTATCATCCCATCATGATCTGGTGAGTGTTCGTCTGCCCCGTACTGATGCTGACCATCATCATCATGATCGTCCTCGTTACGATTCTTCTTGCCCATTTTTACCTCATTGAGCGTGTTACCGTTGTCTTCTCCTTCCTTAGCACTAATATATATAGCAGTCGTATATAGACCGTGTGTGTGTGTATGTGTGTATGTGCATGTGCATGTAGCAGCAGTAAGAGTTACACATAGATAAAGAAATAAGAAGGGTGATGCGTCAGTGATTAAATCATCATTTGTTCTTCTTGTTGATGATCATCAACTATTAATGATATCGATAGAATACTACTTCCATACCTTTTCTTCGTGCAAGACGAAGAAGGAACATTTTGTTGTTGCTGGTGACGATAACGAGGACTGCGGCTGGTGGCAGGAGGCTGAGATACTGATCTAGAATGCATTCCTACAACAACAACAACAACAATAGCAACCGCACAGCAGCAGCAGCAGCAGCAGCAGCAGCAGCAGCAGCAGCAGCACTGGAATAATTAGGAAAAACAAAACAAGAACGATGGCAACAAGCTAGATGACGTTGTTGGTGGATAACGTCATCATCATACACACACATACGTCATCAAGTAAATATCCATTCTCACATTTAAGGAAATCATAATCGTCGTTTGGAAAATTGACACTACAGAAATATTAATATCGTGATTAAGTATCTTAAATAGAGAACAAACCAACCAGACACAAGCACACATAGTACTGGTACTAGTACTACTGGTACTATACTATTACTGTTGGTCATGAGAGGTAAGGAGTCCCTACTACTACGTCTTCGTCTTCTTGTTCCCAAATGGTGAACATCATTGTCATCATTAGCTTGCTGCTGTTGCTTCTCCCACTCACATGAAAGCTGCTCATATTAACACAGGAGTTGCAGTAGTAGTAGTAGTATCAAATAGACCAACAGGACATTATAATGATAATGATCATGATGATGGTGATGATAATGATGGAGGTGGTGGTCATGAGAACGAATAAAACGACGATCATTCTTCAACTCGTGAACCCTAACCCCCCCCTCCCTCTCTCTGGCCATCTGTATATTTCAAAAGTGCAACAAGTACCTGACGCTGAGGAGTAATTTTGCTTCCTGCACTTCCATTTGGAATGATTCTATAGATCTTCGTTCTGTAGTTGTTTTATGATAACCACTATTATCCCCACACATCGTCGTAATCATCATCCATATAATTGTGTCTAACGCTATGGTTGCAATCATCACCGTCGTCATCACCACCACCATCATCATCATCATCATCATCATCATCATCAAATCCTACACACAGTAAGCGGAAGTGCCATCATCATCCATGATTGCCTTCATCACACCTTGGTTCTTCAATTGTAAATAAAAAGGTTTGTACGCCGAGTCGTATGTAGTCCAAGCCCCTATAATAGCACGAAATACAACAACGACCATAATAATGATGATGATGATGATGATGATGATGATGCTACTAAATGAGTAGAGATGTCAGCAGTAAGAGATACGATGATTCATTTCTTGTTTCCAAAGGCAGCAAGAGCTTCCAAGTGAACGATGATAATACATACTCTTTGAACGCTCCTCCAACCAATTCCTCTTGCAACTACCCTACCCCCCCTCCCCGCTCGTTGTTGTAGTCCACAATTTGCAGTAAAAGTAGCAGTTAGTACCGACGATGATGCTTTCTTCGTCAGAGACTGCTGTAACTCCTCGTCACCAGCTTCACGTTTGTGCTTTTGCACACCACTGCTAACAACAACAACAACAATGATGATGATGATGATGATGATAATGATTACAGTGATGATGATAATAATGATGATAAAATGTGTTGTTCCCAGCAACATAGCATTTACCCTTTTCTCGAAAACTAACGGTGGTTTTTTATCCTAGATGTTAATCGTCATAATGATGACTATTACTTACTAAGCTTCATCTTCTTAGTTGAGGTCAGCACTACTATTTACTATTACTGCTTCGTTCTAGCACCAAATGCTACTACCTTGTGGTCTTTTTCTCTAGATGGAGGAATCCTCCAAACACTGCCCCCTAAATGACGAGGATACCAATGTCTTCTATTAGCATTTCTCACTGACGATTGATGCTGTTGATTGTATTGTTCATTGTTCCTTGTGGTGATGATGATGATGATGATGATGATGATGCAACTGCGTAGTACAACTCTTACTTATCGTAATCACATGATATCGTAATGGTGGATAGAGGAGGAGGAGGAGGAGGAGGAGGAGGAGGAGGAAGAAGAAGAAGAAGAAAGGCACCATCATCACACCTTAGAAGTCTTGAATACGAGCAACACCAGTGTATCCTGATGATATTGATGAAAATCATACTAAATTAGAAGACGGTGATGAATAATGACGATTTGTGCTGCTGATATATCATACTAACAATAAGATCATCATACATGATGACGATTAGAAGTAGTAGTAGTTGTAGTAGTAGTAGTAGACAAGTATATGATGATGATGATGATGATGATGATGATGATAATACACCAGCAGCAGTCTTTTGATGAATAACTTACTTTATTCTTTCCTGAAGATCCCCCCCCTCCCCATTTACTCATTATTGTTCTGGTGGAAAAAAGAAGATGGAAGACAGCAAGAAGGCAAAAAACAAAGTTATTGAATGGTGGTACGTTATGAATGAATGGAAACAAACGCTATATGGGCCATCATGTACCACGTAACATCTTATTTTGCAGTTAGTAGGTTGGAAGAAAGGAGTGTATGTGATTATCATTATCATTATGAGTATTGCACCTTTGAAGCGAGGCAAGACTGTATCCGTCCTCCTTGCTCTTGAATAAACATACAGGGTCCTACATACATAATAATAATCATAAATAACAATCATTATAGCATAATAGCGACGATCATGGATGGTGCTAATATCACATAATGCTGCTGCTAGTAGTAAAATAAATAGTAATAATTATTGCTATTACTAGTTTATTTGCCTACTACTAATACTACTACTACTACTACTACTACTTATTGATACGCTGCTCCTATCACATGACACACATGCCGCCGTATATGTAAAGGAGGAGGAGGAGGAGGAGGAGTCTCTTCTTCTTCAGTATACTACTACTATTCTCTTGCCTGGATGCCATGGACCGGGTCAAGATTATTCCAAATTGCACGAATTACACCAATCTATATGGATAGATGTATCAACATCAGAGTCAATGGCTATAATATTAATTATAATAATAACAATAATAATAATAATTTTAATAAAAACATTAATAATAAGGACAGCCTTGATTGGTATGCATCTTCTGATGGATACATCTGCATTGGCTTAACAGCTTCCTGTGCAAACAAACGAACAAACACCTTGAGAAGATCTGACTCTTTTTCATCGAATGCAGGAGTATAGAAGACAGGCACCTAATATATGATGATGGACAACGGATACGGATAATGATGAGGGAGGATGATGGATGATGATGAATATAGTCGGTAAGTGATAGTAATAATAATGATAAACACGATGATTCTCTCGCCAGCAAACCATCGTATCTACTCGTAATCCAAGAACGAATGATGACCTAACAGCAGCGCTAAAATAGCTACTGAGTTGTTAAGCAGTCGCCGCTACAAGCACCACCACCACCACAATCACAATCACAAGCACGAGCACAAGCACAAGCACAAACACAAAAACTATCAGCAAACTGCAGCAGCTACCTTCGCGAACGGAACTTCTGTGATCTTGTGTTGTGCGTGCATCCGTTTCAACATCTGATTCGATTGATAACAATAATCAGAATAATGCTGAGGAAGATAAATAGCAATAGAGAAACCACCACCTTCCTTGAGAAATAGGGCAATCCAAAAGCTATTTCGAACAACTCTTCCGTAGGTGTACTGACAACAATAATAATACATAATACAACAACAACAATGGTGTGTTTATTAAGGAGCAGGAATCATCAAAAGAAAGTAATTTGTATGACCAAGGGGGGAGGAGAGGGAGAGGGGAAGAAGGAGGAAAAGCACAGAAAAGAGGGAGAGAAAGAGAGAGAGAGAGAGAGAGAGAGAGAGAGAGAGAGAGAGAGATAGAGAGAGAGAAGTCTTGGCCTCTTCTCTATTCTGGTCGCGGAGGTTGATATTTAACATTATTTGCCTCTTCTCCTTCCCCCCTCCCCTTCTTCCTCCTCCTTATCATCTTCGTTTATTCTTTCGCACTATCTTATATTTCGAGTCACTCACCCCCCTTAACGTTATTCTTGTTTACTATGAAAAATTTCTGCTTCTCTCCTCCTCCTCCTCCTCCTCCTCCTCTCCTCCTCCCAATCATCATCATCATTATTATCATCAACAACAACACAACAAAGACTACAACCACTACTATCATCATATTCTTCTTCACCATCATCATCTTAAAAATAATTATCTGCATCATCATCATTACTTTTCCTTCATGAGTCTTGGGAGGATATGCTTAAATTGAGAGGCACTTTGACATCTGTTGTATTAGAGTAGTAGTAGTAGTAGTAGTAGTAATAGTAGTATGATGATGATGTTGATGATGATGATGATGATGATGGTGATGATGATATTGATGATGATACTGATGATGGTATTGATGATGATGATAATGATACCGTTAAAAAAGAACTACGCAATGAATATCGAAAGTATACAGATCTGGTAAGATATAATGCAATGATTGTCTAGCAACATTATCGTCTAAATGATCATAATCATGATCATGATCGTCGTCGTCGTACTTTAGCAAACGGTGTTGATGCATGATAAGAACTGCCAGTGAGAAGCGAAAGAGAACCTGTAACAAGTAGTAACAAATACAGATTGTTGTGCAAGGATTATAAATGTGATCAGTAAGTTGTAGGCTGCTGTAAAAAGGATGAGGAAGAGGGGAAGGAATAATGTATAAAATGAGAAAAATAGTAGTTGCAAATCATTTGACAATCATCAAAATGTATAAATTTTAAAAAAGGACCTTGCTTCCTTCAAGAAGGAATACGTCAATGATACGCAGCACGGTAGGGTAGCTTAAGAATTCTACACACACACACACACACACACACAAGTGATAACAACAACATTAATCATAATGGATGTTTTTATCCATAGCTAGTTGTTGGAGCGATTAATTTGTCGTTCGTTCTTGTGAATACAAATACCGAAGTGTAGAGGGAGAGGGTGGGTAATTGGATGGTAGCAATTTTAGGTAACAACATGTGGATGATAAACTTCGTTGATCATCGATAAATAAAGTATCATTCTCACCTACAAACAAGCGTGCTAGCCACACCCTCAAAAGTCTCCACCATATCAATTTCCAAGCCTGAATTATGTATTCATTGATTAGCTAAATATAAATATGTATAAATAGATAAAGAAATATATTTATGTATATATACGAGAGAGAGAGAGAGAGAGAGAGAGAGAGAGAGAGAGAGAGGGCTACAATAGTGCATAACCCCAAACGATGATGATGATGATGATGATGATGATGATGATGAACAACACACTCTAGATCATTGCCTGATACTACTGAATCTACTGCTACTATTGGTTTTATAGCCACCTTTTGATGTGTTTGGCTAGGGATCGGCATCTGACGAGATGTAAATCCACACATACAACACACAGCAGTTCAGAGACACAAAAATAAGAAAATACACACAGGCAAAAATGCTGCTGCGGTATAAGATGTTTCCATGGAGGGGGGAGAGGACAAGTAACGTTTGTCGTGAAATGAGAAGAAGAAGAAGAAGAAGAAGAAGAAGAAGAAGAAGAAGAGAGAAGAGAGAAGAGAGAGAAAGACGACCCTTGAAAACTAGTATTATTAACACTAATGATATTATGTGTGCTCTTGCTATTAATAATGATGATGACGACGATGATGATGATTATGATGATAAATACGATGATACTTCTTACACCTGGCCTCTAGCAAAAGCTGCAAACTCTCCACATGACACATGAATCTCTGAAGAAGAAGAAGAGGAAGAAGAAGAAGAAGAAGAAGAAGAAGAAGAAGAAGTGCGAAGAAAAGGATGATAACGATACTGATGAGGAATATCTAAATATAATAAGTATGCTGCTCTCTCAAGGATGATGATGATGATGATACTTGGTGTCGTTAGACAAAAGTAGTTGACATTCAAAGCATGAAGAAGGAGAGAAGTTTCTCCAACAACTAATTGACTAGCAACTAACAAATAACAACAAGGACATGGAAAATCATCCTCACCTCTCCAGAAAGCGGCACGTAGAATTCGTCATCATCATCATCATCATCCTGAGATTGTTGGTTTGAGAGGAGGAGGAGGAGGAGGAGGAGGAGGAGGAGGAGGAGTAGGAGGAGAGGGGTTCACATCTAAATACTACAACATGCGGCGAAGAGAGTGAGAGAGTGAGAGAGAGAGAGAGAGAGAGAGAGAGAGAGAGAGAGATTTGTACTTCTCACCTACCAGTTGATAGTATTACATAATGTTAGCAGATTAATTCTTAGGAAGGAAGCAAGTATGGAAGAAGAACACACTACTTCTAACACACTAGGGAGGAGAATTAGTACATGACAATTGGTACATGACGGAGCACGACTACCTTCGATCTGCGAAGTATCTCTTTAAGTAGTAAGAATGCTCGCCAATCTTCCATTGGTAAATGCTGCAGCACATGCCAACATAACAAGTGAGGAGTGGTGGGATGTTAAGCAGTACATGCACAATTATCCGCAACCATTGAAGAGTCAATCCCTGCTGCTACTACTACTACTACTACTACTACTACTGTCTTCTCACTGTTTCTCACCAATAACAACGCTGCGAGATCAGGCAGCATTGGACAATATCTGAATTAGAATGAAAAAACAAAGAACAACACATCATGTATGATTGATGTCGCACGTATTCACTCCCTCTTTTCCCCATTCACAATCTCCTCCTCAATTAGTTTTATTGCATGATTACGTGATATGAGGATGAAGTGTTTGAATGACGCAGAGTAGTCTTTTCACAGCGAGCTTTCCTACCGCTGTTGTGTTGTTAAAACATCATCATGATGATGATAATGATAATGATGATAATGATTAGTAGTCATGAGGAGGAGGCGAATAACTACGAGAGAGTTATTGTATTTATGGTTTAATTGAAAGAACCAGGATCATCAATTGAAGCACGAATACGTAGTAGGAGTAGTAGTTATAGTTATATTAGTAGTATTAGTAGTAGTAGTAGTAGTAGTAGTAGTAGTAAGAGGAGGAGGAGGAGGAGGAGGAGGAGGAGGAGAAGGAGGAGAAGATACTTACGTGTGAGAGGGTGTGAATGCAGCAGCATCATCCCACCGAAATCTGGAACCTATGATGATGATGATGATGATGTAGTAGTAGTAGTAGTAGTAATAGTATTATCGGATAAAAACAACAACACATCTTCATCATCACTGGCTACATTCATCTATCCATCCATCGGTCCATCTATCCATCCATCATCCGTGTTGATAATAAATAGACAAATGCTGTTTACTTACTTACTACCCTCATCAAATGCATTTCATCTTCTTGCATAGGAATGTATCCGTGCCATAGAATCTGAAAATGATGACAGTTCCACACAAAACAATAAAAATATTCATTATAAAATAGGTTAAGTTGGAAGTAGTGGATGGCGACGTGATGATAGTAGCAACGACATCAATAGAGGATGATGATGATGATGATAATGATGATGATAATGATGATTGATGATGAAAGTTCATTTCTATGTATCATTAAAAAATCTCCCATCATCTTCATCCTCAGCATCATCATGAATCAATTATTATCGTCATCATCATCATTATTTCGTCGTCGCTCTCTCTCTCTCTCTCTCTCTCTCTCTCCTTCTAGTACATGCAAACTGATCATCCTCAACTCCTAACTACTAACTACCTCTTCTTCACTTTCAAGCTCATCCTCAAGAACTTCTGTATCCCCCTCCTCCTCCAACTCTCTTTTGCACACCAGAAATGTCCACACGGCTTTTCGTGCCCTAAATTTATAACATAGATATATTTTCATAACAATAACAACAACAACAACAGATTCTTCTTCTTCTTCTTCTTCTTCTTCTTCTTCTTCTCATTATTATTATTATTATTATTATTATTATTATTATTATTACACATGAGGTATGCCATGGCCTCGAATGGAAGCCTAAAAGATGATGATGATGATGATGATGATCATGATAATGATGATGATGATGATGATGATGATGATGATGCAGGTCGCAGCAAGTGGCCTTCGAAGATTAAAGATAAAAGCACCACTAGCACCACACAGTAGTAGCAGTACCTTGAGATCCTTCTTGCTCATACAGATTATATCTTGAGCAATAGATGTAACAGCATCATCGTCAATTGAAATGCTTGACATCATCACCCAGCTGTTAGAAGAAAAAGCCCTCTGTATAGTAGTAGTAGTAGTAGTAGTAGTAGTAGTAATATGTCAGTGATGGATGATTACGATGACATCATGGATGGCAAAGGGAGAAAATATCAGTATTCTTGGCATCATCAGCACGCTTATTCTTGTATTCAGTAGCACCTCTAACTGTTTCACACTATTTGGTTCTCCTCCTTTCCTTGTTGTTCTTCTTCTTCTCACATCCTCCTCCTCCTTTTCCTCCTTATCCTTCACACTACTGCTAGTAAATAGTCGTCGGTTGATAGTTGCAAAGCTTCTCCTATATTGAACAACATCGCACACAAAAGGCATAAAATGAAGAAAAAAAGAATGTAATACAACGCTAATTCTCAAGACTACAAACAGACAATCCTTAAGTTATTACAATCTTTGCTTGGTTTTTCTATCTAACAGATGCTGACATTACTAACCAATGAATAATAATCGAGTAAGATATCATTGCAACGGTGATAAGCTACGTACAACAACAACAACTACTACTACTATTACTACTACTATAATTGCACATACATTTCTTTGAGCGCGGAAGTCTATATGGTGATGAACAATGATAGTACCAAAGGAACAGAGAATAACAACAGCAATATCAATGATAATTAGAGGAAGAATGACGACAGAGGGAAGTAAGGACGTTGCTACTGATATATCCCTAAGAAAGACTCCATTGGAAAACAACGCTAATCCCAAAATAAGAACTATCATCATCATTTTCATCATCATCATCATCATCATCATCATCATCATCATTAATAAATAATAGCGGTAGTTGATAGGTACGTAGTAGTTGTTACGTGAGGAATCAATTACTACTTTTGTAATGTCGCTATCCTCTTCTTGGGAGAGGATATTGCAATGGTAATCCTTATGATCGGTGGTAGCGTCATCACCAGCAGCAGCAGCGCCGGTGCTACCATTATTCCTCCTCCTCGTGAATTCTGTCAACGATTTGTTCAATGTTGGCGGGGGGGGGGGTGGATATGTTGGACCCACAGCAAACGAGTCCCTTGTAGTAGTAGTAGTTGTAGTAGTAGTAGTAGTAGTGGCAGCCTTGTTCTTCTTCTTCTTCCTCTTCCTCTCCTAACGATAGGACAAATAAAAATAAGGAATGAGACAGCAAACACAAGAACGATGGTACTTGCACACAACATAATTCAAAAACTAAGTAATCTATAGTTGATTCAGGTTGATGATATTCACTAGTAGTGACAACAACATAACCACGTTGGTTGTTGCAGAAATAATCCCCAGGTGTACAGAACGCTGTTTATCCAAAAAGCTAATGCTTCTGATAGGAGAAGAAATAAGTGATAACAATAATAAGAATAAGTTGATCAACAAGATATTAAGACTGACAAACGAACGATTACAGGAAGGAGGAGAACAACTTGTTTTTTCCTCCTCCTCACTATTTGTCTAAGCGGTGCTGTGTACTATTATTATTGTAATTATTATGATCTGTCTGCCTCTCTCTCTCTCTCTCTTTATTTTTCTCTCTATCTGTGCACCGGTTGAATAGATTGTATGCAGCATTACTACTACTACTACTACTACTACTACTACTAATTTGATATCTCTCTCTCCCCCCCCCCTCTCTCTTTTCTCATGCACACACACACACACACACACACAGAGAGAGAGAGAGAGAGAGAGAGAGAGAGAGAGAGAAGTATATTTTAAGTCCGTCCACATCATCCACGAAGTAGCTTGTTCTACATATGCTGCTTCTCTTCTTCGTCGTCAAAGTACCTTCTCCTTGTGAGGCGCCTCCCAGACGACGTTGAGAAACGTCTTGATTCTGATATTATATGATGATGATGATGATGATGATGATGATGATGATGGATGACGATGATAATGAGGATGACGACTATCACAACACTTGTGCTAAATTGCACGTTAATTAACACGAACAAACAAGAGTTAGCTCTTCTTACAGCATTAAGACAACAACAACAACGCATAACCACCATCCTCTGTAAACACGTACTACTACTACCACCACCACCACCACCACTACTACTACTACTACTACCTCTTCGTTTGAGAGTCTTTAGACGCTTGAGATAATTACCAAATCCATCCATTCCTTTTACCTTCGCCTGGATGATGATGATGGGGCGTGTGCCGTACAGAAGAAGAAGAAGAAGAAGAAGAAGAAGAAGAAGAAGAGGAGGAGGAGGAGAAGGAGGAGGGGAAGGAGGAATATATACGATATTCTCATAAAAAACGATCATTTGTATTCTCTCACTCACTGTTTCTGTTAAATTGTACCTTTGTAAATATTTGAAATGGATGTTAACGGAATAATAATCGATGATAACAATGGTGAAATACATAGTGACGATATAATCCCCATCATCATCATCATCATCATCATCATTTAAATATACCCCCCACAGTGGTCCATTACTAGCATCAACCTCATCATTTATTATATCCTCAACTGCACCCTACTAACAATCGTAGTAGTTGTTATAATCATTATCACATCTATTTACTATACAACTTTTATATATTATTACCATCCGGCACATTTTCTCCAGCATCACAAGTGAAGCACCATCGTGATTAGGTGATATCATCTACACAACAAGAGTACTATCACTAGTGAAGCACCATCGTGATTAGGTGATATCATCTACACAACAAGAGTAGTAGTATCATCATCATCATCATCATCATCATCATCATCTGTAATATCATATATAAATGGGACTGCTATATAGATAGCTGCTAATAATAGGGATGGATGATGATAGCCATTACTATTATTAATGTTATCATTATCCCCAGCATGAGCATTATTACTGTTGATTCCCCTGATGTTGTTTTGCCATCATCCTCCTTTTCATGTCGTATCCTGTAACAAATAACCGCAAAGTTTACGAACATTGCTAGCAATGTTATACCAGTTGTCAGGAATAACTAGTGGTAAAAACTGTTTGGAAGAATTTGGTCCTCCCTGCCCCCCCCCCCCCCTATCTACCTGTCGCTACTGACGATACGCACGAGTTTCCATGGGTGGATCGTAGTGAACAATCGAAACTTTTCAACGTAGCCTCCAAACTGAAGTAGTCAGCACCAAGAGCAATAGTGACCGCCACTATCATAAGTTAAATAATAGCAATAACCCAACAAAGGACTAAAAGAGAAAGGAGAAACTGCATAATAAGTTCATTGCTGAAAAAAAAAACATCATAAGGGGTGTTTTTCAATGTTAGTCATGCGTTTGATAATTAATTGACCTCTCCCTCCAAAAACGATTTGATGCGATACCTCTGCTACAGATGTAGATTGTATCATCATTGTCAGTACAAAACATGTAACATAATCAGACATCTTTTCATGTTAATAGCTCAATTCTGAATAATACCGGGGATATTCACCATCCATCCCTTTTCTGCTCGATCAGTCCTTACGCATAAGGGGGAGGGAGAACACATACTCAAAGGGAAGCATGCTACCTTTTTCTCGTGATGGCTCTCCCGTGCCTGTATTTCTCCATCATCTACCAGCTCTTGCACCAGCAGGAACCGAATCGGCCTCCATGAATCTCGCTGCATTGCATGATAATAACCACCATTTTATGTGTGTGGGCGTGTGCTCGTGTGAGATGTGCAAGTTTATGATGGAGGGCTAATGATGCTGTTGACTAGTAATCATACATAAATGGCGAGCAGAAAGCACACATCGTTCAGGTATTGAAGAGTGATAGCAAACGATAGTAGCAAGAATAATAATACTACATAGGGAAGAGTGGTATGCAAAATATGGCTCCCTCTTCATTATGTATGTATCCCAAATAATACCCTCTTATACCAATTCATATGGATCAGATCCCCTCACAATGCACATATCATGTCCCGATGTATAAGGATCTCTTATTCCGCTCATGCAGCTCGTACTACTTGTTATTGATTCATCGTGTGTTCTTTATGCTTGCATGGTGGAGAATAATGTGCTCGATGAGTAGCAATTTTGCATCGATGTCACCTTCCTATCCTTTGCCTGCTGTATGAGCTTGTCGGCAAGGTTCTGCGAAGGGTGAAACTTGGCCTCCATGAAGGATGTGGTTATTCACCTAGCTGCTTCTTCCGAGTATTTATTATTCGACAGGATGAAGAGACGAAGGCTTGGACGTCAGCAGGAAGGAGGAGGAGGGAGAATGTCGGGCTGTTGTGCTTCTAGACGGCTCAGGCAAGCATGTCAGCTTCCATGCTCTGCATGCTGTCTAATTGAAAGAACGGCTGTTGCGTTGCTGGTAGATCGATTCATCCGTCCTGTTGTTAGCCGACAATGCACACCGATGAGATTGTTGTTGCATGTGTTGCGAATGGCAATGTTACACATTGTCGAGACAACATGCGCATTTTCGTAATTTTGCCACCGCCGATGGCAGGGAAACGAAATGTTGGGTGTGGTTCTGTGGAGTCCATGCATGCACGGCGGCAAACA
This sequence comes from Bigelowiella natans CCMP2755, assembly GCA_000320545.1. Lineage (NCBI taxonomy): Eukaryota > Cercozoa > Chlorarachniophyceae > Bigelowiella > Bigelowiella natans. Next base: position 24,622 of record ADNK01001796.1, read on the forward strand.
GCTTGCCATCCCCAATCCCCAACAGCCACACCCAAACCAAGACACTTCATGCATTTCATGGACCTAACGACCTCCGGACACCATCACAGAATCCCAAGATGGACACTTTTTGTTGTCGCAATGCATCAAAAGGATGGGAAACACATTGCTAGCAGAAGGGTCATCGTGCGCTTGAGTGCAAGCTCTTGCTGATTCATTTCCTGGACATGGGATTTCCGACGTTTCGTTCTACAAACAAGTGCGACCAATCGATGAACAAAGTTTCTTTCTTTTTTCCTTTCCAAGTGAGAGCCTACACACATGTAGATGTCATGCACATTGGGGCTCTCTCGTGCAAAGTTCTCTAAGACATGTGTGGTTAGCTACATGTGTCCGCATGGAACATGTGCACTTAATTACTTATGTTCGCATACCGGTTGTACGTGAGAGCCTACACATATATAGATATTATATACATTAGGGCTCTCTCCCAATTTGGCATGTGGAGTTTCGAATTGAGACTCTGCGCTGTCGTCTGGCTTGTCATTGCGCAAGCTGTGCGATGATGCGCACATGAATGAGCAGCGGCCTGCCCCAGGATGAAGCTCATCATCATCACGCACTAGCGCACAACAACGGCGCAGAACGGAGCATCCAACCCATCGCTAATTTATCAGTGATTTGAGTGCTTTGCGGCTGTGTGGTCCCGTGTGCCATCGCAATGTTGGCAACAGCAACATCCAGACTAGCAGATGTGCTACACATGTGGCATGCATGTAGGTTGATATTGTCAGCTCTAACAAATGCCTAGATGTGTCGTGCGTGTGAATCCAACTAGTTTCTACATTTTTTAGACTTCAAGCTTGAAAGCCTTAGAATTCAAAATGTTTCGGTATTCACTGTGAGAACGACAGAAACTGCGCTACGAAGAACATCACGGCTCGGCATATCCCATATCTTCTTTCTTCCTCTTTTTGAATTGCTAATTAATAAAAATATACATATTAAGTTCAGTTGGAGCGACTCAACTTGCTATCATGCGTAACTTAAGTACACTACCTTAATCCCCTCCTTCTGGGCTACTGCATCTCTGCGTATTCCGGAGAAAATAAACAAGAAGTACACAGCAAGTCAAAACATGATCCAACATGTATATCTATCCGTAAACGAGTACAAATATTACATTCATTACTGCAATCAATCTATACGTGCAGAAGAATGAAAACAAACAAACCTATAGTCGAAAAAATATGCTGATTCCACTACCACAACTATTACTAAAATCAGAAGTAAAAGGAATCATCATCGTACTACAAATGTTCTTCTGAAGTCGCTACTACTACTCTGCAGCAATACCGCAATGCATCATAATGAATGCTCCCTGAGGTTCCAGCTTTTTAGAAAAGAGAAATTAAATTACTTCCATTATTTATTTATCGGTAACAACACAAATCCGTTTGTCAAGAATCATGAAAACTGCGACGGATATTCTTCCTCGTATTACTGGATTCGTTTTTCTATATCTGTAACTTCGATTCAGAAGAAATTGTAGGTAGGAAGGAAGGTAGGTGGGTATAAATAATGATAACACTACATCTACATCCTGTAATTTTATGAAATGATGATAGTAAACTTTTCAGTCGTTGCATATTATTACCGTATAAGTCTTGCGCGTATCGTGCACCGTATTTTAGCATAACGTTATATGCCATCATGTGAAGAGGAAGTATCAACGACATGTACCACTGACCATACCTTCAAATGATGAATATTGTATAATACAGGAGGGGAAATACCAATCAGCACCCAAGGAAGGCATTTTGGCCTTATTTGGCTGTACATATTATCTATCTGATGCCTTTATATTTACTATCATGTTGCAAAATTTGCTCATTTAACTATACTTATATGTTTCATATACATATAATATTATATCGTCGTCGCCTTCTTCCTTTCATTTTTCTTACGTTGTTTTTGGCAAAGCCTTAACTCCAAAGCACGCATAGTACTTGTCACGATCGTGGCTTACACTGATTGCGTGATCATAATTTCAAATATAGAAAAGGCTCATAATCATCATCTTCATCATCATCATCATCATCATCATAAATAAATTATAAAGCTATATTGCTATAATCGCATGATAATTACTACTACCACCACTACTACTGCCGCTACTACTGCTGCTACAAATAATTTTCAAAAAAAAAGCATCATCAACCTGGCTTGTACGAGGTCCAATCCGATGAATACGTCAATATCATTGCCTAAATATATATATATATATATATATATATATATATACGTAAGAGGTACCATCATATCATCAAAAGTGTCCGCCCCAGCACACTACTGCTATGATGTGTCAAATCATGATGACCGCTGTAGTGGTCATAACTTGGTGTCTTCTTCTTATTATAATTATTATTGTTGTTATTCTTCTTCCTCTCTTCCTCATCAACCTACCTGTCTTTGCGAAAACAATAGACTCTTGTGATTTGTGGAGTACAACAAAGTTTCCAACGGTTTCTCCCTCCTTAAGGACATGCGGACGGGTAGCCTGTAGTCGTCGTCGTCGTCGTCGTCGTCGTAGTAGTAGTAGTAGAAGGAGGAGGAGGAGGAGGAGGAGGAGGAGGAGGAGTAGGAGTGCAGTATCAATTATTTGTATCCACAAATATCCACCACTCACTATTGTCATGCTATGCTTTTATGAGGGAAAGAGTAGTAGAATGCGAAAAAAAGGAGTAATGATAATAGTGTTATTGTAGGTAAAAAGTACGTTGTTGAAGCCGGTGAGCCATTGAGACCATTCTGTTTGTTCATATCCATCGAATCACCATAATACAGCAACACAGCAACAACACAACAACAACACAACAACAACAACAAAGCACGATGATTACTTACTTATGCCGACAATTAGATGGTGGAAGATTTGATTAGTGTTTCTACTCAACCAGCAACAAATCATCCTCCGCCCCATTCATTTCTTCCACCATGTACTCGTTTACATATATTATTATTAAAATGGTAAATATTGCTGTTGTATGCAGTAATATGTAATACTTGCTGCGCCGAAGACCCAGCCGACAGCGAAGGAGGAGAGGGAGAGAGGTGCCTGTGTAGCTGACTTCTTCTTCTTTGTGAATATTCGCATCACCATGTACTTCTCCCATGCCTCCTCCTCGCCGGTTGAAGAGGAGGAGGAGGACAACTCTGAACAATGTAGATGAAATAATAATAAACACAATGAATTGGGTATCCTAATGATTACTGAAACACTAAGGAAAACTCATATCTCATCATGATAAACTACTCTCTATTCCTTCTTTTTCTTCTCCTCCTCTTTGTCCCCCTTCACCTTTATTTTCTTCTTTCGGATAAGAAGCGAGCGCTGAGTCTTCAGAAGTCCATTACCCAAGATCAAGTGATACGTTCGTCATACACGCAAACACACACACACACACACACACACACACACACACGTAAAACATGGATATTGGTCAAAATTGCTATAGTTTTCAAGTTCAGTGTGGGGGGGGGGGACAAAAAATTCTTTCGCAATTCTGTTCATGATAATCGTTTTTTATTGCCAGAAGAAGAATTAATACGAAGAGTATTGGGATGATCCATTTTGATAGCAAACAGACCGTATGGAACTCCTCGCATTGGCTCAATATCGTACTTGATATTTGAGTAGGAAATACTCGTATAAAATAATCCGACACCCTAATCAACAGTAATTTGCAGTACCCATCAAGTACTCAAATGCATGTTTTAATATGCCAAATATTGATGCATTTCCATACCATTGCGAACGTCGATCCGATCATTATGTTCCACCGCAGAGTCTAGTATTAGGTCCCAACAATTGGAATATTAGATCATAAAAGCTGTCATTCATCATCATCATCGTCATCATATAAATATGTGTATCTACTCCTCCTCCTCCTCCTTCTCAAGGGCAAGGGGCTGATGATTTTGGGTAGATAACTATTTTACCTTCCTTTCCAGATCAGACTCTTCTATAATCGTCGCCTGGAAAGTTTCGGTTCCACATGTGTTGTTATGAGAAATAAATAAGTAAATATAAGCGCCGTCGTCGTCGTAGTCACTTCACGTCACGTCGACTAGTATGTGGAAGCAGAATTGCGGACCACCTTCGGCTTCGTACTCATTCCCCTCCTAAATCTCGTCTGCAAATTTTTAATTGGACGAGGACGGCCTAGGCTTGCTGAGGAGGAAAACCTCTTCCACCATCCCGAGCGCGCTACTGTATGATGTCAGAAGACGCACAGAAAACTAATTAACCACGAAGAATCGAAACAAATATCCAAATCGCATTCGCTATATTCAATACGACGATGCTCTTGTGACAGGACTAAGCATGTGAATTCCTACTTTGGGTTACAGCCTTCTTTGCTTCTGAGCTGACAAACGCCCGTCTTATCAGCAACGCCATCCTCCTCCAGATTGCTTGGTGCACGTGTCCCGAACTTTAGTCGTAGATTTAATGGCCCTTTTTTTTACCAAATTTACCTACAAATGCATGTCTCATAGTCGTTTTCAAGCTCTATTTCGTAAAATGACTGGTGAGCTCTCTGTTAGTTTTGGTTGTTGTTGTTGTTGTTGTTGTTGCGACTGGTGTTGCGATTGCCGATGGGATGTGAGATATTTGATGATGATGATGCCGATGATGATGATGCTCTATTCCTAGTAACATGTAGTACAAATAACAATGAGGAAATTTCCTAGAACAAGCAGAAGAGTGTTTTCCTCTGCCTCATCCTCTCCCCATTCCTACCATTCCCAGCAACATGTAGTACAAATGATGATGAGGAAACTTCCTATAAAAAGCAGCAGAGTGTTTTCCTCTGCCTCACCCTCTCCCCATTATTCCTCAGATTTGCTGCTAGCCTACTCAGATCCAGAAGGAGGAGGAGGAACGAACGAACGAACAAACGAACGACCATCGGACGGACGAAGGAACAAACAACAATCTCCAATTTCCTATCTCCACTTAATTGTACTTACAACAACTTCCTCTAAATGGCCACCGCGCATCAGGTCACCCTTGCACCTAAGTTGGATATCCTAACTAGCTCCTTCATTGACAGATGATCATCACAGGAATGTTGTTATACTACACATTGTAGTTTTGCCATTTTTCTCACTAGCCCTAGTACTTCTCATCCGGAGGAAGAACCCAAAGTAAATATCCTTCCTTCACACAGGTGGCACTGGTGCCTCTACACGTGCCTGTGAACAAGGTTTTGCAGTAGCAAGATGGTGTAGTGGAATGAGTGACGATGAACATTTGCCTGTGGTTCTTTCTAAAGTTTATGAATATAAATTCATCGGTAGGATATTGTTAACTTTCTGCAAGGGGCATTGAAAGAACACCCTAGAGCCTGGATAACTTCATGCTCTGGGGTTCTTTCCACAGTGAAATTCCGTGATGATAGTGGTGAGACTTCTCATGAGCAAAAGAGAAAAGAGAAAGATTCATCCGAGGCGGAGAAGCAAGGGTCTTTCCACGTCGTCTCTCTGCAGCTTCTGAACTCAAAAAATGGTCATTAGTATGGCTTGCTTCCACCACGTATATAAATATTGCATGAATAATCACATAAGGGTGCGCTGTTGAGTATTCTACCCAACGCTTAATTGCATAAACATCTCATCTCATGTTTTCCCTCCTTTCGCCACTGTTCTTAGAAAAGGCTCAGCGAACCACCCTCCAGGTAAATTATCACGACTTTCTGCTGTATGTTCAGTTGATGAAAATTGAAACTTTGTGGTATCTTCCTATACAATGTATTGTTAATAAAAATCAATTCTTTGTGATGTCTTTCTATCAAATCCACCTAAAATAACGTCGAGTGCATTCAGGCTGTAGTGCTGGATCTTGGTCAAAATCAAAATGTAATGGGGGGTATTCTAGTTGGGGGAAGTGTGGCACCAGGAGGCCTAACAGTAACACTAGCGATAAACGGCAGCAGCAGCACTTCGACTCTTCCAGCTGCTACATCCGCTGAGCTCTCCCTCCACCCTAATGTTGAGGAGAAGGGGCGACCCGAGGAAAATGGCAAGAGTGAGAGCGTCGATGGTGGTGCCGTAATCCCACCTCCCCCCCCTGTTGGAAATCTGCTACCTCCGCCACCTCCTCCATTAGGTCATCGATGTGTGAAGATCTCGTTACATTGACGACGACGACGACGACAACAACAACAATAATAATAATAATGATGCATTAGTACTGTCGAAACTCCCACATGTGATCATCATCGTACATATTTTTTCAAATCGTTGTTTTATTAAAAACGGTGTCACTTAGGATCTGGATTGGCTCCTCCTCCCCCTTCGGTCAAGTCACAGCAAAAGAATCAGCCAAAGGCAAATGACAGTATTCATATTAATGATGACATCGAGGGGGTTGCAGGAAGCGGATTAAGGCCTTCAGGTACGTTTCTTCTTCTTCTACTACTAGTAGTTGCTGTTTTCTGCTGATACCACCATCACGAGCATGGTATCATCACCATTTCCTTGTGTTCCTTCCTCGCTTCTTTCTTCCTTCTCTGCGGCTTTACCATCTATCAATTACAGTTTCTCATATAATTTCATTTGCAATTGTAAAGACGAAATCACCAAACAAACTAACTAATGTGCTGCTACTGTTTTGTCCTCAGATTTGCGGAAAAGGGAGAAGAACAAGAAGAACAAGACAAAGAGATCATTTAAGTACAACTTGTTAACATTTACGTTGTTGTGCTACACTTCTACTTCTCTAGCATTTACACAAATCCGAGATTGCTGTAAGAATACTACAGGCACACACACACACACACACACACACACACACACAGATAGAGCATTTCTGATTGACTCAAAATCACTCCTTGTCCTCACCACCTACTATTCTTCTACTAACCCAATACTGCCTTATTAGGATAGTACGAAATAAATCCAAAAAAGGGAGGGGAAAGACAAATAAACAAGATGACGTCTTCAATCCAAACGATACCAAATTGGATGTGGATAGGCTTTTTTATGAATTCAGGAAGGTACTAGTAATAAGACAATACTACTGTGCTGCTGCTGCTGCTGCTGCTGCTGCTGTGGGTATGAGCATGGAAGAAATTTAATAATACACAGAGCTGATATAATGTATATGGATAATCTAATCAATATTTATTTCTAAGTGGCTATGTGTATATCATCATCATCATCATCATCATCATCATTATCTCCCTTCTTCCTGGTTGGCTTGTAGTTACTCCTGAAGAATGAAATGCCGGCAGAAAAGGTGGTACGAGTAGTCGTCATAGTAGTAGTAAGGATGGTGCACAACAACTAAGAGTTGGCAAGAACAAAGACCTTCACTTGTACTACAACTACTACTTTTTACAGGAAGAATGGTTTGACCCTAAGCTAGTAACAGCTATCCGCTCAGCTGACGTTAACACAGGATCAGGCTACGTTTTAGAGACACAAGTGAGGATGATGATGATGATGATGATGGTAGCTTGTTGGTGGTGGTTTGACGATGAATTGTTATCATATGCATACAGCTTCGTGACATCGTAGCAGATTGGGTACTTGACCAAAGTGCCTTCTACCAGCTAAGGTATTAGGAGGTGTAGTAGTAGTAGTAGCAGCAGCAGTAGTAGCAGTAGTATTTCGGTGGAGATGAGGTAAGGAATGAAAGGGAGGGGGAAGAAGGGCTCTTGTCCATTTATGGTCATTATCATCTTCATCCTCCTCCTCCTCTCATGGTGAATCATTCTAAGTAAGAATGAGCACAATTTTACGAGTGGTAGCTGACTGACTGACTGCCCACCACATTACCAACAATCGCTCACTTAGATTTCTTACGCGCCATGTCACTCGTATGGTGATAGAACGCTTCCTAAACAAATATCCCAAGGTCATCAATCACTGTTGTGTGCTGTCATCGTCGTCGTCGTATGTATCAATGTATTATTCAACAAATCATCATGTGCTGCTGCTGCTGCAACTATAAATATTACTACTACTACTACTACTACTTCTGCAGGTGAAAATTGACACATTGCTGGTAGATCCTGCTGTCGCTCGTATGAATGAGATCCTTGACCGGTATAAACTACTACTACTACTACTACTACTAATGCTAATATTTGATGATGATGATGATAAAAACAACAACAGGTATAAAGGAGAGGGTGTTGACTCTCGAATTCGCATATTGGACAAAGACGCCTCACTGCAAGCGATTGTCCCATACGTTAAAAAGCCTAGACAGACAGTCATTGCCCTTGATTTTGATCAAACAATTACCCTGGTATGTAGGTGATGATGATGGTGATGATGATGATGATGATGATGATTATGCTCATGACGATGAAGCTTCTACATATTCCTGGCTCACACACACACACACACACACACACACACACACACACACACACACAAAGCCATTCATGTACCATCTCGTCAGACTTTGGTAATGCAATAAACTGTAGGTGGAGAAGGCAAAACCAGGACATAAAAAGGCTCGGAAGAGCTTAAAATTGAGAGGTTCTGATGTCATGTGTGCATCCCCCTCCTCCTACCCCCCCCCCCCCTCCCTCCTCCTCCTCGAATATTCAAGTTAGTATTCCGTCCTTTGCAAACATTGATGCTGCATGCAAGTTTTTGTGAATAATTTTGATATTTTGACATCATTGTTTTCCTCCTCCTCTCCTTCATTCCTTCTCCCTCTCTACATTGCAGGTGGTGTTGAGTCTAAAAGAGCATTAGAATCGCTTGTCGATCAGGTACTATACTACTACTACTACTACTACTACTACTACTACTTGAGACGCACACGCGTTGTGATTTCACGTGCACTGCCCCCCCCCCCCCCCTCTCGCACACACATTCAAATGTACACGCGCGCATTCTCCAATTTGTACCCAGCTCTCTGTCTTCCTCGACTATGTTGTATATGTAGATATAAATATCTCCTTTAACTTCTTACTGCTGCAATGCTCACATGAGATTTGTCGTGATACTACTTGATTCATGAATCGTTACCAACCCTTCATTTGGCTGTATTATGTACTATTGCGCATTATTATGATAATAATAATAATAATTATTATTATTATTATTGTTATTGTAGGGTGCTATTTGCTGCATTGCCACCGCTCAGACACCTGGTGTAGAGGTAGCAGCATTATTCATAGTTGTACGATGATGATGATGATGATGATGATGATGATGATGGTGATCAGATTGTTGAGATCATCATCATCATCATCATCATCATCATCATCATCATCGTCATCATCATCATCATCATTATCATCATTTAGACTTTGCTGCTGCTGCCTCAAACAACCCTATTAGTATTACTATTATTATTATTATTATTATTAGCCTTTGTTTCTCTATTATCAAGGGCCTCACCGTTGTCGTCTACTATTTGGTTATTTATCTACTTTTCCCCTACCACCACCAGCAGCTGCATGTGTGTGATGTGATTATTTAAGTATATTATAGCAATCATCATCATCAATGGTCATCATCCTCTTCTTTTTCGTCGTCGTATTCGTTACTGGTAGGTGATGATAAGTTTGGTTCAAGAAATACGACACCTTGGCCTTGCACGGGTATGATGACGGTGATGATTGATGTTGTCATTACTTTCTTTTGAGTATGCTATTATAAGAGGAAGAATAGCACTATATGTGGATTGGTATATAATGACGAATTGTTGTCGTCGTGACCTGACATCATCTTCATCATCATCATCATCATCATCATCATCATCATCGCCTCTTCAATTCTTCATCTTCTCTTCCTCAAAAGGTTTTCAATGTCGAGCTCTTTGACCAGGAGCCAATAAAATCTTTAATAAAGGTAATAATAGTAAAAGAAGAAGAGGAAGGGAGGGGGGGGGGGTTATTAGCGGGATGATACTAATCATTGTGTTGATAAAAGTAGCTGCTATGAATATAGCTAGATATTGACCATCAGTATCTTCTTTTCTTTTCCTTCTTTTTTGTTCTTCACTTATGATGATAGCACTAATGGTTGAGTACTACTACTATTACTACTACTACTACTACTACTACTACTTACGATAGAGTTGGGGAATGAATGAGACGATGAGTTTGAATAAACTCACTATCAAATTAGGTATCATCATCATCATCATCATCATCATCATCATTATCGTCGCTTTCTTCATCACTTATATCACGTTGTCTTGGTAGCCTTTATTCATGACTAATAGCATCATAAACTTGTTGCTGGCTTGATAGTCGTTCTGATGTCGCTGAACACCAGTCGAAAACCAAAAGACATGGAGCGGATTGGTAACTATCAACTGTAATTAAATGTGCATTCTAGATGATGATGATAGTAATAATGATGATGATGATGATGATGATAACTACTTTCTCATGCCGCACCTCACGACAAAGTCCGTATTAGCCAAGTGCTGCTAAATTGTTGCTTACTCCTACTAACTAGAAATATTATTAGGTTACTCCATGCTTAAATTCGATACCAAATCGGACAGCAAGAATAAGTAGTTTACTCATATGTTTATTTGCCTATCTCATGTTCTCAAGAATGAATTAATCAACCAATCAATCAATCAATCAATCAATGTTCCATTACCATGAAAATAACAATGCAGAGCATTACACATTTATTGACACGTCGTGTTGTGGTTCTATTCATGTTCTCCAAGGTCTTCTTCTTCTTCTTCACCTTTGCGGCGTTGTCCATCCGTAAAGTTCCAATTATTTCATGACGCGACAGATAATCCATCATTAGAGGTAGATAGTGTAGGTTAGGTTAGATTAGCCAATTCGTTTTATTAGCATTGTTGTTGCTTAGTAGTAATGACAATACTGCTGCTGATAATAACAGAAATGTTGGGGAGCGGTACACGAGCTGAAAGGTAATTATCGTTGTTATTCTTCTTGTTGTTTTTGTTTTTGTTATTGTTAATATAATTGCAAGATATGTAGCAGTAGCAGTAGCAGTAGCAGTAGTAGTATAGTAGTAGTACCGTTCGGTCATCACTCAAGGGAGATGATTCTGTGTTGTGAAGAAGAAGAAGAAGAAGAAGTAGTAGTAGTAGTAGTAGTAAGAGAAAAGAAACAGCTCTACCTACATGCTCATTGTCCAAAACCATGCAGCATCTAGTGTTAGATAGCATTAGTAGTACTAGTAGTTGTAGGCGGTCAGATTTGTTTCTTTCTGTGTAATCGTAATGTTTGTTGCTCGTATAGCTTAAAATACGAGTAGTTATGTGTTGTTGCTATGTTCTGCTGACTTCATCAATTATTTAATTTCTCCCCCCCCCCCCTCCTCGATCCTCCTCCTCCCCTTGCTATCATTATCGTCGTCATTATCACAGGGGTATATGAGAAAGATGGGAACAACGACGACAACAACACTGGCGGTGCTGCTGGTGATGGATCAGGCTGGAAGAAGAATAATAACATTGATGGTAGTAGTGATGTGATGGGCTCTCCTATCTCCAATCCTACCTTACAGAGACAGAATTCTCTCGCTGCTGAAGGTAAATCAACGTGAATGATAATGATGATGGTAATGCTGATGATAGCAATATTGGTGGTGGTGGTGGTGATAATAAAGAGGAGAAGTTCTTCCTTTGCGTCGTTTACTATTGTTCTCAAGATAAGATATCAATCGATCGATCGTGCGAGGAGGATGATGCATCCACTCATAGCTAACATCCAACTCTACTACTACAACAGAATAAAGTAATATGATACATGTGTTTTATACTACTGCAACTACCCATTCCATCAATTAGGCGACGTAACAATGTGCACAGTACGTTGCATGAAGGCATATGCTGAAAGGACCAAAGAGGTAGCTAGGTAGGTAGGTAGGTAGGTAGGTAGGTCGTTGTTATGTTATTAAAAGAAGGACGAGGGAGGACAACTGCTTTCCGTCATGGATTGGTGGATTAGGTTAGCAGTGTGGTGTGTCTTGTTATTGTAATACTGCTGCTGCTGCTGCTACTGCTACTGCTACTGCTGCCGGATGATCAGCTTCGACTAGCATTCCTTAAAAGCGTTAATGCACCCAAGATACCAAAGGTAGGTGTGTAAGAATACACTTGCAACTAACTACCCTATATCCTTCTCTTGCACTTCTTCTTGCTTGCTGCTGTTACGGGGATACACACACCTACCACACACACACAGACAATGTGCTGCTGCTAGCATTGAATGAATCAATGAACCAACCAATCAACAGGTCTTTATAGAAGAAAAGATCAAAAAGCGAGAGGCGGACAAATCTAGACGTATCCAAGCAGGTAGTAGCAGGAATGATACGATAGATGAGTACCGAGTAAGGAAAAGGAAAGTAGAGAGGAGGACATCACGATGAGGAGGAAGATTTATATATAGAGTACTTGTTATTGATTGATGATACTGACGATGATGATGATGATGATGATGACCAGGAGAGCTCTCGGAATTTCCACCTGAGGAAGAATCAAAGGAGGAAAAGGAGCTAAGAGAGGCAGAAGAAGACCGCATTCGGTACTACTAGTAGTAGTAGTAGTTGTTGTTGTTGTTGTCGTTGTAGTTATAGTAGTGGTGGTGGTGGTGGTGGTAGGTGTTGGCTTCTTCTGATTTGATTGATTTGAATGCAGTAGTAAATGCATGATGATTGGGTTATCAATGGTTGGATGACCAGCATTCCTTATTTGTACCTATATAACGATGGTGATAACTATGATGATAATCATGATGATAGTAATGATGATAATGATGATCGATCGATCATCACGTTATAGCATTCAGAATCAGTGTTGATTTTTTATTGTCACAATATATACATGTATATATCTTATCTCTCTCTCTCTCTCTCTCTCTCTCTCTCTCCATTTCTACCCCTCTCGTTTCTATATGTTCCGCGTTTGGTGGTTTTATCTTCCTATTTATTTAAAAAGAAGGGAGAAGTATTCCAACAACATATACCAGCATCAGCATCAGCATCATCATCATGCATATTGGTTGCTATTATTAGGTATGAGGAGGAAGCTATACGTGTTAAAGAAGAGGTAAACAAGATACCACTAATTAATCATCTTTGTAATATTATTCTACTAATCTACAATATTTAGACCCAATGATATATGTGTACATTATATATATATATATATATATATATATATATATATATATATATATGCATATATAAATAGGATGTCATATGTTAATCGTCGTCGTATGTAATTCAGGAAGCAAAGAATCACTGGTCAAACAGACTTTTCATTAGTGCGGATGGAAAAGGTGCTGCCTATCGCTAATGATACTCATAATCATGATGGTGATGGTGGTGGTGGTGGTGATGTAAAAGAGAAATAGCATGCATGATCAAAATCATCATCATCATCATCATCATCATGCACTAAAAAGGTCTCTTGGATGCTGATACGATTGATAAGATGACCAAGGTATTATTGCAGGGAGAGAAGAAATAACACAGAGAGAGAGAGGGAGAGAGAGAGAGAGAGAGAGAGAGAGAGAGAAGGTGTTTATTGTAACATATGTGATAATATATATATATATATATATATATATATATATATATATATGGCCAGCAGCGTTGATATGATGATATGTTGTTAATGAAGATGTGAATGATATTTGATAGGATGTGCTCAAAGAGGCCGGAGTACCTCCTTCAAAGTTAAAGACACAGT
>ADNK01001795.1:0-32500 GCA_000320545.1 Bigelowiella natans CCMP2755
TATATATATATATATATATATATATATATAGTGTGTGTGTGTGTAGTAGAGAGAGAGAGAGAGAGAGAGAGAGAGAGAGAGAGAGAGAGAGATTCGTAGGCCTTTATCATATTTTATTCCTTATATCGGCTCAACAGTAATACGTCGTCGTCCATGATCATCATCATCATCACCCATCTCCTTGCAAGCTTTGGTAAATTCCTCCACAGTGACCACTCCACTCTCCGTCATGTCAAAGTACTCGAAAAGCTGATGTGTGAGTGCGTGCGTGCGTGCGTGTGGAGAAAAAGGTGATGCCAGTGAAATGTCGTTATTATTTATCTCTTCCACCATCATCTTTATTGTATTCAAGCTGTATTCGCAGTAGCTTACTGCGTAGATGATCACTGCTGTGACCTGTTTAGTATCTTGTAGTGACACCCCTGGTAAGTGGTCGATATGATGGCGACGAGCCTCTTCTAATATCGTTCGTAGGCGAACCTAAAGAGAGGTAAACGAATGATGTTATCATGCTCATTTTGAATCTTCCCATCTCCTTCGCTCTCTCTCTCTCTCTCTCTCTCTCTCTCTCTCTCTCTCTCTCCCCTCTCTCTTTTCTGACACCCTTTCATCATGATTGTTAGTGTATGTGTTTGTATTTGTGTGTGTGTGCATGTGGGTGTGTTGAGTTATCTCTTATCCCAAAATATAGTTTTGTTGCGTGTATCTATCAGTAGAGACGACCGCTCCCTCAAGATGACGATGCAGCTCGACCTGAATATCATTCACAAGTGTATTTAGAACTTTTCCGACATCGAAGGAATTGGAAAAATGTATGAATCCAAGCGTGTTTTCTCATTCGTTGATGCTGGAAGCAGAGATAACACGCTTGCAACTGCGACAACTCGTGACTGGCGCTCGGATGAACATGTCGAGAGGGGAGAGAGAGAGAGAGAGAGAGAGAGAGAGAGAGAGAGAGAAAGGCGGGCGGGCAATATGACCATCGACAAAAGACTCCCTTCTCTCTTTCGCATTGTTTGCTTTCATCTGCCAAAGTTACGCCACGTTGAAGTTAAACTGACCTTCGGTAGTTTCACGAATTCAAACGGAGCTCCTCGCTTCTCCTTTTGCCTATCCTTCTCTTCTCTCCATACAGCATCCCATTGGCAAGATGAACTCAACGGAGCTGCTCTCATGGCTAGGGAGGAGCTTCGGACGCATTGCAGAGCCTGTCGCCTCATCTTGTCGTTTGATGATGTCGAATACGCGGCCTCTGGGGGGGGACACGATGTATATATGAGCTGCATTATGTGTACAAGGAACAACAACTGATTAAACGTCTCCGTATACGCATCTAAGCTCATCTATTAAAGTAGGCTTTCAAAAATATGTACAAACGAGGGGGGACTGGGCGGTAGGAGAGAGAGAGTACGAGCGAGTGAGTACAGACAGGCCGTTGATTCGTCCCGAACCTTGACTGAGCGGCTTTCAAAATTCGACAATGTTTATAGGTTATTTGAATATTAAATTTAATACCAAATACCGTTCGGCATTGTTTCCTCTTATTTGAGATAAAACACAACAGTGCCGAGCTTTCCGTCAAATAATCAAGCGTAGAATAACTAAGAATGAGTGGACGACCCTGAACCTCCCACAGTTTGGAAAATATCTTTGTATTTTCTTCGTCGTCTTCCGTAAGCCCGACTACCTAGCCGACATTCACTAAAAAAATATGCTCATTTTTCTGTAAGGATGAGCGCGGTCTCGATTCTAACAAAGGGAGATAGGGTTGCGTTCAGTGTTCTATGTCCTGCATTTCAGAGTTTTCCTAGACTTGATCGATCTCGAGATAGTTCTGAGACCTCGTTGCAGGTCGGCAGGAAAAATTGAAATAGATGGAATAACATGAACTATTACAGTTGATTTGTATATAACGTCTTCAATATGTTGCTTTTCCGGTTTATTTTAGAACGCGTTTTTAACCCGTAAGAATGTCCAACTCGCCACCTATGTCTAACACTGTTAGTATTCAGATCTGTATCAGTTGCTATACCAACATCGAGGGCTAATTCGTTCAAAAACAAGTCTTCAAATCGATAAATTGTGACAAATCTACATCTTTTCCCACTGTCTATATGGTGAAGATTTAGTACGAAGCTATCTTACCAGATTCTGAAGTTATGAGAGACTTAAGATTGGGTATGGTGTTAAATATGTTCTAATCCACCGGTTTTTAGTGGCGTAAAATTGAAATACAGTGTAATTATGTACATATTTCAGAACAAAAACTAATAAAATGATGAAATAGAATTTGAAAAATACACTTTTTATAATGTTGGATCTGAAAAACTATTATTTCTCTGGCGAGAGCAGATCCCAAAGAGGTTTTAGCTGGAGAGACTTCTTATCCTCTAACGAATTCCATACCAAATTTCTCCAGTTCCATCTTGCAAGAGATGGTTTTTTCAAGACATTTATGATCGAATTTTTGATTCATGCTCCTATTCATGAAAAAGACTCGTCATCACGATTCGACCAACAAACTTTGTAGAATCTGAAATATTTTTATGTCGTATATTTGAATATAAGGACATTTCAGATATTCTTACCAAATCCCAAATGTCCCACTTGGCATACAAAGGTTCGTGCTTGCCCTCCCTCCGTCCCACTTCATCCATTAGTTGGACAGCCACCAAACAAAATCCCGGGATATACTTCTGAAATTTAGAATATTGAATTTATAGCCTATGGTGGTCCTTCATTGTGGTTTTCAAATGGAATATGAAAGACAGGAATTCCTTTTTTTTCATTCCACCGGCGCAACGAATGTTTTCTTTTTTCATCTCCCTGGGAGATAAGAAATATTTCGTTGGCATTGCTATCATATGTGTTTCGACCGGGAATCATTTGTAAACTTACTGATCAGATGTAATGCCATTTCCATCGCCCAAGTGTTATGGATTTGTTTTCACAACTCCACACTTCCTTTCGAATCGGATCGTATAATTTTATATGGAGTGTTTGTTATGCTTTGCAGTTTACTTTCTTGATTCCCTTTGAGATTCAAATGGTCTTATCACTGCAATGTTCTTTCAATTATGCTGTCAATCATCTCAATAAAGACGAGATTGTAGATGACAAATGGTGTGTATGTGATGGTCGCTCATTTCGGAAGGGGGTTGTTTAATTTATCGATTAACTGACACCATAAACATATCATCAGTTGTCTTGCTCGGGGAGGGGCGGGTCGGCAAGACGTCGTTATGCCTTCAATACGTAAACAAAGTATTCTCCGATAAGCAAAAGTCAACAATAACGGCCACATACCTCGACAAGTTTCTGAACATCGGGAAGAAGTCTGTAAAGCTAATGATCTGGGATACAGCGGTCAGAACGATAACAAATTCATTGAATTATTACTTGATAATTGCACTTCGTGGAGCTATCGATAACTCTTCCCAACGATTAAGCCATGTGGGGCCATGTCCTCTCTTCCCCCGTACACACACATGAATTTAATGTTATTTTTATATAAATTTAGTTGGAATGTAACAAATGCAAAAGTAGACATCTCCTCACTAGTTGTGCTCATATTTACCATTCCTTTTTTTGGTTTATAAGTTCCTATTTTTTGCCACCATACGCTCCGACACTTTCGATTATCACGATGAGTATGGAGTTTCTTTTATTGAAAATCTGTGGAATAAGGGATTTGAAGATTTCTCATGTCTTCAACCTCATGATGTATACAGTGAGAACTCTCCTACCTCTGTTTCGCCAATTTTAGCACCCTCTGTAGTCCTCAGCAGGGTATACCACCACCACCATCATCATCATCATCAATTAGGGGCAAGAAAGATTCCACGCTCTCGGGCCCATCTACTACCGCGACGCCAACGGTGCGGTGCTCGTGTACGATATCACAGACAGGGACTCGTTCAAGAAGGTTCGCCATTGGGTCAAGGAGCTAAGAAAGGTGTGACTTATACTCAAAACATACCAAAAACACGTGATGCAGAAGCAGACGCCTCCCTTCCTTCGTGAAAATACATGTCAGAAGTGATATGACCTTCTGCCATCAAATCTTATAGTTTGCTGCATTATTACAACTTAGATTGTCGGAAAGGACATAGTATTGTGTATCATTGGGAACAAGATTGATCTTGAGAAGAAACGACAAGTAGATAAAGACGAGGCTATTCAGTACGCCGAGCAAGTAAGATGGATGCTACCACCGCTACTACTACTAAGATCAACTTAGTCCTCCACCTCACTTTGATAGGAAGGGAGATTCTCCCTATCCTATATACTCCCTATCCTATATAGAATCATATGCCCCCATTAAATCTTACGGTATCATCATCATCCAACCTGTTCTTATCTTTTTTTCAGGTAGGAGCTGTGCATATGTTAGCATCGGCCAAAACGGGGGCAAATGTAGAGCAATCTTTCTTGGAGCTCACAAAAGGGCTAATTAAAAAGACAAACGAGACCATGGGTGAGTAGTGTGACCATATCATATTACTTTGCATGTGTTGTATGTGTGTGCGTGTGTGCGTGTGTGCGTATGTGCGTGTGTGCGTGTGTGCGTGTGTGCATGTGTGTGTCGGAGTGGAAATTCATCATGTCCATGAATAAGTTGATTCAGAGATTATGAGGAAGGGAGCGATTTTATTTGTTATCAGTACGAATCATTCCATGTTATCAAATTACACTAGGTTCGAACCGCAGAGGCGGGGGAAATCGGAGGGGGGGTGTTGGTGTGGCGCTGACCAACAAAACGGAAAAGTCCACCTCATGCTGCAATTAATTCATGAACTATATATGATACGCAAGGAATTTAACGTGTAGTTTTTGCTGTTGCAATAATTATTATTGTATAAATTGCAATCAGTCATTTCATTCCTACTTTACATACATGCATTCATATTGCACCTACGATGCAGGTACAGCACTACGAGCGCTCACTTTGTGTATGCTTATTAATACTACTAGATTAGAATAAGCATAACATACTATAATGCATATACATATATACACACACACACACACACATATATATATATATATATATATATATATATATATATATATATATATAATATCTACACAGTCATTACTGCTTGCTCTCCGTACTAGTACGTGTAGTTGTGCGTGTGCGCGCGTGTACGCCACACTGCGCATCGTCGATTCTTATTAGACGATGCATCATGCAACCATGTCCTCAGATTATTTAGAGACGCATCGCTGCGATGCAGCAGCATCAGCAGCACATAGTTGCACTTGAGCATAGCGGCAATCAAAGCTAAATATGTGTATATAAATGCTAGAACGAATAATGAATGCATATATTGTGGAGACATTTCACACAACGCGTCCCAGAGCCCCGAGGCAGAGTTGAAGAGCGTGCTCGGGGTCTTAGATTTTTCAGTTTTCTCCTCCCCAGTATGTGCTACATCCCCTTCCTTCACTTCGGGTTCGAAATCTTTGACAGCTTGCCCTCGCGCTTCATTAAATGCTACGCAATCGGGAGCCGAGAGGCCCATACTCCTGAGAGCAGAGTCATCTAGGCCCAGCAATGCCTCCCCATCGACTTCTGCCTCCCAGAAAGCCTAATGAGGGTTAACTGCTGAGGACAGGAGGGGATGATGGTAGCACAATTGTGACTTACATTCTCGTGGCCCTTTAGATCCTGCGAACTCCTGACGATGACCTCGACTACGTCTTTGACAGTCCATTGTCGAACAGTTTTATGTCTTTTAGCTGGGACCGCCCTTCCGGCGTTCCCTGGGCTGCTGCTATCAGCTCTACGCCGCTTCATCGCTTCGCTCGTCAGGAGCACCCGAACGGTCTCGGCCAGTCGGGTCTTGGTAGATGGATTGTAAGTTACTGGATTTAAGTTACTGGCTAGTTCGCTCGACGATAATCATGACCAGAAGGGGCACGATTTTCACAGCAGGGTCTCGTTAGTCAAAAATCCAAGCGAGAAACTTGCAAAGTGTGCAAAACATTAGAAAATACGTAAACACAGGCGGTTTTTTTCATGATTTCATGATTTGTGATCAGCAACTGCGACTAGGCGGTGATCTGTCTCCCATGTGGTTCTGGCAACCCTCATCCACCATTGTGCTCATTTGAATGCTGTGAGAATTCAATTGTTCTCCAGCAAGAGCAGCTCTCGGCCCTGCATCTCCTGCTTGCTCTTCATTTTTTGATGCCCCTGACTCTGTCAAGACCAGAGTCTTGCTCGGCGCCCCCTCGCTAGCTAGCTACTAGCTCGCGCGGTTGTCCCTGTTGCGCGTAAGGTGTTCACAGGCCGAGGCGCTACGTGCACAAGTAGGCAGGGGGGGGGAAAGGCACGTTTGCTTCCTTTTGAAGAGTTGTGTTTATTTTTATTAAAGATTATATTTTTATTAAATCGTGCACTGCGTAATCATTCGCGAAGCTTTCGCGAATGCCGCCGCACGTGGGGCAGCACACTTCCGGTGTGCTGCCATGAGTCCCGCCGGAACCCACGTGCCTATGCTGTATTAATATCTACGTTATCTATATTCTATATCCGCGACAACCCCTTTGTTGTCGCACGTGACTTGTGCCCGCGTAGTGGTACGCGCTACACCTCCCCCAAGTCACGTTGCTCCTTCCTTCCTTCCTTATTCCCTTAGACCTTCATCGCTTTCGGAACTTCACCAACCACCAGGTAATAGATTCCTCTCTAACCTTATCTCCTTTGTCGCTTACCCAGAACTCACCTTCGTCCTTAGGTTCGTGTCCATACCAGCCCTCTGCATCAAGGTCCCCCAGGACCTTATACCAGTGCTCAAAGGGTAAGTCGGGAACAGCTAGGTAGAGTAGCTGATATTTTCCGTCCTTTATTTTCATAGCTACCCTCTCCATATTTCGTAATCCAGGGTAGCCTAGATAGACAATCTTCATGCGCCAATCGTCGTTCACCCTGACCTTATTGTTTCCATATTCCACATCGAACTTAGGTCGGGGTCCTAAACAAGGCATTGCTCGCTCCCACACAGTAGGGTTTACTTTAACATCCTCTAGGAGCTTCTCACCGATATCATAATTCTTTAGGTGACTGATGTGGCGCAAGGTGACCCTGTTCCCATCATAGATGTAGTACTGCTTCCTCCCCTTCCTCTCGGTAACCTTTGCAACGCCACCCCAGAAGGGGTCTTGTTTATTTCTCGATCTCAGATTTACCTTGGCCCTAACATACTGTCCTTCCTTTAGAACTCGGCCATCGTACGGGACCTTCTCGTCTTCGCTCTCGGTATCGTCGTCGTTGTCGTCGCCTTCTTCCCTCTCCTTATCCTTGATACCTCCCCCAGACGTGAAGGTGTCGTTTACTAACCCTTGTATCTTGTCTGGTGTGGTGCTATTTATCCTGCTTAGGTTGGCCAAGGTGCGGTGGAGTCGCTCTACCTTGGAGTTGGACTGGGCATAGTATACAGGTGAGGCATCAATATTAGGGTGTGGTAGCTGTAGAAGAGAGGTCTCATTATCCACATGTAACTTCTTTGGTATCTTGTTTATGCTAACTTCATCAGGGATAGCCTGGAGCTCAGACTCCCAGGTACGGTAGCAGTTAGTAAGCCTCTGCTTATATAAGCCTTTGTTCTTCTTAGCAACGTTGACCTTGATAATCTTTTTAACCCAGCACTTTCCAGTGGCCACATCAACGAAGGTAAGGTAGTGATAGCCATCGTACTTATAAACATCAATTTGCACGATATCTAAGAAGTTCCTTGCTTTGATTTTCTTAGATGCACGGCTCTTGCTGGACTCCTTGGTGGCGACGCCTGCCGCCTTCAAGCTGGAGCACCTGCAGCCACGCAGGTATGTCCTTATCTCTTTTAGCTTGTAGGGCCAGTAGTAATGGTAGAGTAGAGCAGTGATATGGTTTTCTCCTACGTGTGCAGGTCCATGGGCGGTAAAGAGAAGGGCTCCCCTGGTCCGCCGTGGCACGTAGGTACGCCTAACATTATTAGTGTATACATATATCCTATCACTAAGTACCTCATGCTTGTGTTTGTATTTATCCAGGTGTTCTTGAAGGTGCTGGAGCTCCTCTGGCTCAGGCAGGAAGTCGCCGTCCTCGAAGGTAATCGCGTTAACCATAGGGGTGACCTGGGTAGGGACTTTCTTTTCGAACAGCCTGCTGAAATAGTCAGCAAGCTGCTTGTCTCCTGGTGCGTAGACCACTGTCCTCTTGTCCCTAAACTCTTCCGTGTCCGCCCTCATAGCTGCATACTCATCGTTAGGCGCTTCGAGCTTGCGGTCGATGCCTAGGAGGGGCTTGTGGTCAGTCATTAAGGTGAAGCTGGGCACCGACAGCAGGTAGTGTCTTAGTTTCCTCTGCGCCTCAGTCATGGCTTTATACTCTCCTTTTGTAGGGCTGTACTTGGCCTCAGCTGCTGTGCAGGCCCTGCCCCACACCCGTATGATCTGCTGGTCTTGGGTAAGTACAGCAGCCATACCTAGCTTAGACCAGTCTGTCCATAGGGTAGCTGGTCTAGTAGTGTCTAGCTTAGCATTCAATAGGGTGTTGCTGCATAACTTTATTAGGTTATCGAAGTGGGCATCAAGGCCAGCCTTGGCCCACACCTTAGCGAAGCTGAGGCCTACAGAGTTCTCCTTCCGGTAAGCAGTAGTAAAAGCAGCTGCAGTCCTAGCGTAGGTAGGGGAGAACCTACGTAGTATCCAAGCTGCAGTCTGCAAGAATGACTTTAACTCCTTTGCATTCTTAGGTTTAGGGGCTTGCTGTAGTGCTGCTACTTTCTCGGGGTTTGGGGTGATGCGGCCTTGCTCCAGGTAATATCCACACCACTTGATTCTTGTAGCTAGGAATGTACACTTCTGCAGTCTAATAGTAAAACCGAAGTGTGCAAACCTAATAAATATATTTTCCAGGAGGAAGATCTGAGCGACGACTGTGTTGGTACATATTATGTCATCATCCACATACACAAACACAAACACCCACAACACAGACGCCATCCCATCATGTGTGTATGCCCTGTAGTTCTGACTACTGAACGCATCCCCTGATATGCTTAGGCCGTAAGGGAATACGACGAAGTGCCACTTCCTGTGCCTGCTGGAGAACGCGGTAATGGGGCGGGAGGTTTTGTGGATGGGTGTCTGCATGTATGATTCATTTTTATCTAGGGAAGAGTAGTATTTGTATCCTATGACGTGTTCAATAACGTCATCTATCCTTGGTGTAGGTGTCTGGATCCTCTTTATTACTCGGTTGTGGCGGATGAAGTTGTGCGCCAGGCGGAAGAAAGGGTAAGTAGGTTTCTTAGCTAGCACATGTCTCACGTTCCATGGTGAGTTGCTTGGCTCTATCTTCCCTTCCTTTGCCCATTCATTGATCTGCCACTCTATCTTTTCCCAGTCCGCTTCCGGTCGCCTATGTTCTGGGTCATTGATGATGCACTCTTCGTATCCCTTCTTTAGCTCGATCTTTACTGGGGTAAGCTTGCTGGAGGGCTTCGTCGTCGGCTTGGTGATGTCAGAGTACTTCTCGTTTAATATTTTATTAATGTACTTTTTGCCTTTGTCGATATCCCAATCATCAGCTGGGGGGGTCTTGTCCAGTAGCTCCGTTATCTGTCGGATGGTCTTGCCGGGGTTCTTCTTCCGTAGCTCGGTAGGTGTAGGTAGCTTGTTGTCCGCTAGGTCCATAAACTCTAACGCATTAACGCTTGACTCAGAGGTCCACTCGTCAAGCCGTATCATGTTCTGGCTGATGGTCCTGCCTGACTTCTTTGGCAACTTAGCAAAGTATATCTTGTGATTGTAGAATGATATGATCCCCCCTAATTTTTCTAGGGCATCCTGTCCGAGGAGTAGTTCCATGGATAAAGTCATGGCTACTCGGGTCTTGATTTGGGTCTCCGCGTCGCTGCCAGGTATCTGTAGCTTTAGCATTAGCTCACCGACGGTCTTCATGGAAGAGCTTCCGTCTGCTTGAGCATATTTACGTTCTTTCTTAGTCACTTGATCCAATAGTCCTAACCTTCTTACTGTGCTTAGGCTTATGAAGGACTTCGGCATGCTGCCACTATCCCAAAGGGCAGGTAGTTTCTTGTAGTCTCCGTAGCTGTCTTTAACTTTAACCTTGGTCATAGCAACTTTGATAGTCCTGTTAGCGTCTTCGTCATTAATGTTGCATACTCCTAAGTTCTTTATGTCGTCTAGGGTCATGGGCTTGTCTTGGTCCTGCGTTGCTGGTACTGCTGTCTTCGTCGGCGCCTGCTTAAGGTGATCTAATATTCCGTTTATCTGCTGCTGTATAGCATTGATACTGTTCTGCTTTTTGTTCTTATATTTATTGTTCTTCCCGTTGTTGCTGCCTTGCCATTTGCTGTTGTTATATCCTTGTCCTCTGCCTTTCTTTCTCTTTAACTTCTCGTAGTGTTCGTTGAGCTGCCTGATCGTCATCCTGGGTCGTCCTTCTTTCCTGTCTCTGCAGTCTTTAGCGGTGTGTTTCCCTTTACGTGAGCAGTATCCGCAACGTCGGTTACCTTCCCTGTCCTTGTACCAGTCTCGCTGCGGCTTAATAGCGTTAATGTTTCCTATGCCAGGTACCTTAGGGCTGGTAAACTTGCGGTCCTGCTCCTGCTCGCGTAGGGATATAGCCTGCACTGCTGCCTCCATCGTGGTGTAGCCTTTCTCCGTAACGTAAGTGGATTCCTTTATCTTTAACTTGAACTCTTCAAACCTTGCCTGATCATCACCTGTGTTGTAATTAAAATCATGTAGTTCGTCGATCATATCCTGGAAGCGCGTGGCAAAGTCTCTAACAGGTTCTCTCTCATGCTGCATCATTGCTCTGTATTTTCTAATAGCCTGGGGTAGGGAGTTAGCATCCTGTTCATTTACAAAAGCCTTCATTATCGCCTCAACGTCTCGTAGCCCACTAACTGTAGTGTGTATTTTCTCTAGCTGCCTGATCCGGGTCCTGCCTGTCTCGTAAAGGTCCATGGCTTGCTTTATTATAGCTAGCCATTTGAGCTTGTCGTTTTCGGTGGGGTTAGGGGTAAAGTCGCAGAGTATACTCCTAGCGTTCTTCCACCACCTCCTTGCCTCACCTCTTTTCCCGTTGTATTTCGTTATCATAACCGGTGCTGTTTTAACAGACATGAACTGGGTGTTCCGCTGTACCGGCTGCTGCTGCTTGACGGTGCTCTGGGTCGTCCCCCGCGAGGCGCCCAGACCCCCGTCGTTCCTAAACAAAGCTGCCCACTCTGGAGGTAAGTCTGCTTCGTAATCCATGATGTCCTGCATGATAGCTGCCCAAACATCATGTGTCTGATACTTGTATTCTATCGATACTTTCAGTTTGGCGTAGTTGCTCGCCCTGGGTCGCAAGGCTCGTAATGCCATTACGACCTTCTTGCTTTCGGCGGCCACGTCCTCGTCGTCCGCCTCGTAGAAGTTCTCCAGTGCCTCTGCTGCTGCATCTGCTTTCTTAATCCCGGGTGCTGGTCCCGGCGGTGCCTGTGGAGGTGTTCCTCCTCCTTCCTTAGCGTCCGTATCGCCCTTCCTTTCCTGTTTCTGCTCGTGCCCTTGCACGGCCTGCGAGCCAAAGTCCTGCTGTTCTTCTAGCTGCTGTGACATTGTTAGTCAAATCGTTTCCCGTGTGTGGAAGCCAAATGTTGTTGCGCGTAAGGTGTTCACAGGCCGAGGCGCTACGTGCACAAGTAGGCAGGGGGGGGGAAAGGCACGTTTGCTTCCTTTTGAGAGTTGTGTATATTTTTATTAAATCGTGCACTGCGTAATCATTCGCGAAGCTTTCGCGAATGCCGCCGCACGTCTGGGGGAGGTATCAAGGATAAGGAGAGGGAAGAAGGCGACGACAACGACGACGATACCGAGAGCGAAGACGAGAAGGTCCCGTACGATGGCCGAGTTCTAAAGGAAGGACAGTATGTTAGGGCCAAGGTAAATCTGAGATCGAGAAATAAACAAGACCCCTTCTGGGGTGGCGTTGCAAAGGTTACCGAGAGGAAGGGGAGGAAGCAGTACTACATCTATGATGGGAACAGGGTCACCTTGCGCCACATCAGTCACCTAAAGAATTATGATATCGGTGAGAAGCTCCTAGAGGATGTTAAAGTAAACCCTACTGTGTGGGAGCGAGCCATGCCTTGTTTAGGACCCCGACCTAAGTTCGATGTGGAATATGGAAATAATAAGGTCAGGGTGAACGACGATTGGCGCATGAAGATTGTCTATCTAGGCTACCCTGGATTACGAAATATGGAGAGGGTAGCTATGAAAATAAAGGACGGAAAATATCAGCTACTCTACCTAGCTGTTCCCGACTTACCCTTTGAGCACTGGTATAAGGTCCTGGGGGACCTTGATGCAGAGGGCTGGGATGGACACGAACCTAAGGACGAAGGTGAGTTCTGGGTAAGCGACAAAGGAGATAAGGTTAGAGAGGAATCTATTACCTGGTGGTTGGTGAAGTTCCGAAAGCGATAAAGGTCTAAGGGAATAAGGAAGGAAGGAAGGAGCAACGTGACTTGGGGGAGGTGTAGTGCGTACTACTACGCGAGCACAAGTCACGTGCGACAACAAAGGGGTTGTCGCGGATATAGAATATAGATAACGTAGATATTAATACAGTATAGGCACGTGGGTTCCGGCGGGACTCATGGCAGCACACCGGAAGTGTGCTGCCCCACGTGCGGCGGCATTCGCGAAAGCTTCGCGAATGATTACGCAGTGCACGATTTAACAAAAATATAATCTTTAATAAAAATAAACAAAACTCTTCAAAAGGAAGCAAACGTGCCTTCCCCCCCCCTGCCTACTTGTGCACGTAGCGCCTCGGCCTGTGAACACCTTACGCGCAACATCTACGTTCCCCTTCGCTTTCTTCGGTATCAGCACAGTGACATTTCGTTCATAATCCAAATCATACCTAAATTTGCATCGGGATTCAAAACCAAGTAGAAATGGAATCGGATCGAATTCTAAGACAAAACATTTCAAAAGTCGGTAATATTTTTCCTCGGCGTTTCTACGTTCCAGCATTTGAAATTTCGAAAATCGACTTTTATCGAGAACGACATGATAAATTTGATATATATGTTCAAATTGGAGTAAATATTGACATAGTATTCGATATCCCGGGTTGAATTTACTAGTCCGGGACCCGAAGACGGGTTAACCGTAAGAGCGGACAACCGACCCCCAGTCTTTCAGATCAAAAAGCTTAGGCTTAAGTGTAAGTTTTTATTCCAATCCCAGATTCATAAAAATGCATTTAAGGATCATAATAATTGTATGTACTCCAAGTCGTATGATGTAATAAGCATGAAATCTCTGCAAGATCTTGAAAGATAGTGTGCTCCAGATATCTTATATTTCCGGTTTAATAAAATTTGAGGAAGCTGAAATCTTTCTACTTTCATGTTGTTAGTCGAAAAATGCTTTGACGCCATATGAGAATCAAGGGATTTACGAACAAATCTCTTAACCCATGATATTTCTTCGGTATTTCAATATTTTTTCGAATGTGCTCTCTTAGAATCTGATCCAACTGATCTGCTTTACCAAAACAAATCTAAAGATTCTGTGGACATCTGGTTAAATTTTTGAATGCGATGTCCTGAAATTTG
Source organism: Bigelowiella natans CCMP2755 (assembly GCA_000320545.1). Classification (NCBI taxonomy): domain Eukaryota; phylum Cercozoa; class Chlorarachniophyceae; genus Bigelowiella; species Bigelowiella natans. The sequence goes on from ADNK01001795.1 coordinate 13,635, forward strand.
AAGAAAAGGAGAATTTTATTTCCAAAATTGTCGTATTCTGGGCTAGAATTTCTACATTGTCTTAGCGGCATAGCTCAGGCTCTATTGTTTGTCGTAACTCAAATTGTGAAAGACCAAAAATCTGAAAGTCTGCAACGTGGAATGCCAAAGCGTTGCCTACAAGAGCACCAGTTCTCGTAGGCACGTGCGGATCAAAAATTCTACGAGAGTAACGATAGTGAAAAGTAGGGAAAAGTACCAGCCCAACTAACTAAAAAATATCAAAATAAGGAAAAATGATATGACTTTTTCTAGAAACAAACATGTCCTACAGGCCTGTAATATTTTCTCGTAGATCTAGGAAGTATCCTTGCTCTACGAGTATTCTTTTTGCCCAAAGGCATGTCACCATGCTGATGAGAATTATGGACTGTTGAACAAAAAACCGGTACTACGAGCAGAAAACATGCGAAGGATTCTTCCTTACGACAACAACAAAAAACAAGCCGATTCTTCCTTGCGACAACAAAAAAAACCAAGGTAAACGGAATCCAAGAGTGGAACGGAACCTACTGCGAGCAGGAACTCATCCGCCTACTCAACAACACAACTACTGCTTCCGGCTCTTTCTATTATTTGTTATCCACATTGGAGGGTGGGTGATTGGGTTAGATGATGATCTTTCGGAGCCTCCATTTCATTGCCCAGGGACCAAGTAAATTGCATTGCTAAAATTATGTTCAGAGAGGCTGCTGCTGCTGCTGCTGCTAAATTGTTGTCGTCGTCCGTCTCCCCCCCACCCCCTTCCACCAATAATAGATACTCGGTTCCGGCATTCAGCTCACCGAATCCGAGCGTTAGCGACATCTTCCAGGGTTCTCCTCCATAGACAATTGACCCTGTCTGCGGCATCATCGAATAGAGATTTGAAATGTACTCCCTTAAGCAGTATGTTCCAGCACAAGGTTGTTTAGACAAAAGAACATCTTTCGCTCACAATGCGGTTGGATGATTGCAGCAGTAGTATCTCCATCATTTAATAATGGTGTTGTTGTTATATGATTTTAGGCAGTAGTTTTGACTACTCGATTTACCTCCTATCGCTCTATGTCAACAGATCATTCAAACAGATTTACCTCCTATCGCTCTATGTCAACAGATCATTCAAACAGAAGTAGTACTCAATTCACACATAATCCACATCCACCACCATCGTCACCACACCGATGATGCCCTTACTAACAAATCATTAAAGTTGGAATTCTCGGTAAAGGATAGAATACGCAGCAGTCATATGCAGTGATAAATTATGTATCTGTTGTTGTTGTTGTTGTTGTTGTTGTTGTTGAAATAATGTCGGTATCATTTGTTGGAGTAAGATGAAAATCCCAAAGGCGGTTCTGAAAAGAAATCATCGGGGAAAGATGACAATAGAGGCAACAACAGCAACAATAACAGTAGTGGTGTGGGGCGTGTGGGGATAGCAGGAGCGTTAGCTGTGGTAATACTAATCGATTATGATTATTATTATCAATTTGATCACGATCCCTCACACACACACACACACATATATATATATATATATATATATATATATAATATACACACTCACGCAGAATTAAAGACACACACACACACACACACACACACACACACACAGATATTATATAATTAATATTATATATATAAAAAAAAAAATCAATTAATATATATTTGATATTCATTGGTTCCCTTGCGTTGTTGTTATGACAATTGCTGCTGTGTCTGCTAATAGTTACTTAGTAAAACAAAATGGGTATTTGCTGCTGCAAAGGTAAGATATAATAAACATGTGTTGCATATAATCTATCCAGAGCAGCATCCTCACTATCAGACATCGAATATGAATTAAGTCAATTTTCGTTAGTGAAAAACGGAATGAAGGGCATATTTTATTGATTTGTTGCTGTGGTACTGCTATCCTTAAAGTTGACAAAACTGAGCTCTCTGGCGTCCATTGCAGTATCTATTGGAACTTACAGCATGTTTTATGGATGGAAGTACTAACCATATATATTAATATATATATATATATATTATATACATATTTATACAACAGCAGGAGAGGAAAAGAGCACATCTTAAAGCCCTTTGCGGCATACATATATCTTATAATAAAAACGTGTGGTTTTCTCGTGTCAATGATGTATATTTGTTTGTTTGTGAATTATATCCCATCTATATCATGCAGGCTGGTGATTCTTTTTCTTCTAATTCTTTGAAATATACCACAACAACAAGAACAACAACTACCATCCTTCTCATACTACTACTACTACTACTACTACTACTACTATTACTACCACCACTAACACAAGGTATGCAGCAGGAATCGTTGGTTTGATTTACATCCACGAGGTATTATTGTTATTATTATTATTATTATTATTATTATTATCATATGTTAAAGATGTTCTTGTATTTGTACTATTATTTCTGGTAGTGATTGAGAAGTAAGATATGAGAAAAGAAAAAATGCTGGTTATTTTGGTGGATGATGGTGTGAAATGGAAACAAGTTGATAGAATCAGAAATCATCAATGCACTTGTAGCTACAAAAGATAGATAGTAACAGTAATAAATTATTCTGCAGCTGAAACGATTAGAAGGGAACAAGTCAGAGAAGTAGAAGAAGAATAAAAAATTGTTCTTCATTTTCTTTTGACTATAGTATTTATCTTCCAAGTATGTGTTATGTCTCATCATCATCCTCATCTTCTTCTTACATGCATACAGGCAGGGCATGCAATAGCCATGGTGCGGCATGATATAAAAGTTGGTGGAATGTTGTTTATTCCATTTATGGGGGCTGCGGTACTATTACTTAATGATTAGTAGCAATGATGTGCTAATTCAAACAACTACAACTAAGATAATTATTTTAATAGATGTGAGTTGAAAGAGAATACTTAATGAGATAAAACAGTTTAACAAGTCTTCCTACTTTTCATCCTCCTCGTCCTCCTACTTCTTCTTCCTTATAATTCTCACCATTCTTCTTGCTTGTTGTTGTTGTTTTTGTTGTTCTGTTCTTCCTAGGTGAGCATGGATTCCAAACCTAAAGATCCGTACGTCAATGCCTATGTCGCTCTTGCTGGTAACCACACCAACAACAACAACAATATAATAATATAATACGGTGCATATAGCAGCAGCAGCAGCAGCAGCAGCAGCAGACTATGGATAAGATATTTTTGTCCCATTCGAGCTGCTCGTTATTACAACCATGTACTCATCATCATCCTGTCTTTTGTTGTTGTTGTTGTTATTGTTGTTCTTCTTCTTTCTTCTACATAATAGGCCCAGTGTGTGGAACTATGGGGGCTCTAATACCCTTCGGCTTTGCTTTAACAACAGGCTCTCAAATGGCGTTTGCACTTGCGGATTTTGGGTTGTGTGTTGTCGTTATAATAACCCTAATGACTAGCAGTAATGGTTATAGTGTGTGCTGTTCTGTTTCATATTACGTGCATGTTATTACCCTTCCTAAATTTAAGTAGTAGATGTAGATAACTACAATAGAAGAAGAACAGGTATGCTAGTAGCAGTTTTAATAGTTCTTTTTACTGCACTTATTCTTCTCACGGTTGCCTATTGTCATTGACATAAAGGTTTATGGTAAATTTGTTTAACATGGCTCCGATCGGTACACTGCAACCACTAGAGCACTTTTATTACTACAACTACTCTACTACTACTACTACTACTATATCTTTGATATGGCCTTACATTGTTTCTTAGACGATAATCATCCAATTATCCTTCACTTCAAGCTCAACCATGAACAAATCACAGCTGCATTATCACTTTTTCCATACACAATTAATTATTCTTCAACTATTTCTCCTACTCTTCCTGCTCTTCCTACTACTCCTCCTCCTCCTCCTCCTCCTCCTCCTCCTCCTACTACTACTACTACTACTCCTACTACTGCTACAATGGATAGGAATGCTGGATGGTGGGAGAATTGCCCCAATAATTCATCCAAATCTCATCTACATGGTAGTAGTAGTAGTAGTAGTGGTAGTAGTAGTAGTCGTCGTAGCAAGCAGCAGCAGCAGCATGATTGTGGAGAGAAGGATGGTGATGATGATCTGTTTATCGGTCGTGTTTATCATCATCATCATCATCATCATCATCATCATCAGGGTCTTGCTGGAGGGCTAACCTACATGTACTTTGTTCCTACATTCCATCCGGTACTATTACTTACTACTTCTAGTACATAAAAGCACCACATCAGAATTAAGTTGTTTACCTTCTTCCTCTCTTTCTGTCTTTGGCCTTCTTCTCGTCCTCTTCTCTGCTATTCTTCTTATATCTATCTATTGTCCATCCATGCACACGCACACACACACACACACACACACACACACATATATATATATATATATATATATATATATATTTATCAGGTTTTCGTCATTGTATTGCTCTCTGGATGCTACAATGCCTACCAAAAATTCAATGGAAATGACTCACAAACGGTATCTTGACATTATACTACTACTACTACTACTACTACTACTACTAACATGCTGCTGCTGCTGCTTTAGATCATCCTCTGATCGCTGTAGCTGCTGCTAAAGTTCCTCTACACACACCACCCGCACCGTTAGTAATGCAGATGATAAAGTTCCAACTATTGTGTTATAAATCAACTCGATTCTCATCGCACACGCGTTTAATAGCCTTCCTCTCTCTCTCTCTCTCTCTCTCCCTCCCTCTCTCTCCACCACTATGTAATTGATATTGAGGTGTAATATGATTTGATATGTGTGTGTGTGTGCTTTGTGTATGCTTTGTGTGTGTTTTCAGGTAAAAGATTTGGAATCGATTAGCAGCTCACAACGAATGTCTATCATTGCTGGGTAGTAGTAGGGTTACTATATTATGTTGTCACATTATTATCGATGTTTCTTCCTCGTTTGTTACGCATAGCAGCAAAGATGCAGATGATACGTTAAATTGATTGGCTGATTGGTAGAATATTAAAGGAAGGAAGGGCTGATTTTTTGTATAAGACATTAAAAAAAATGTATGTTCTTCTTTCTCATCACATCTTATTTTCTACATGCATCTGTTTAATATTTTTATACGATGTGTTGTGCTGTCTCTTTTATCCTGTGTTTTTGCTCTTTTTGAGGTATTTTGGACTCCTGATATTCCTCCTAGCTATGCTGTATCAAACATCTATGTAAGTGCTAATCAACTAAAGATCATTCGAAGGAAAAAAAGAAGAAATATAGAATTTAGTATTGGAAAAGTGATATTAATCACGATTATTTCCATCATTAACATCGATAATTTGTAGAGATTTTTAGTATCATCATTCTCTTAAGCATGGGTATTACCACTACGAACAATAGGTACAAGAAAGATGCAGAGATACTGAGGTATGACGACGACAACAACAACAACAACAACAAACTACCGCTAATACTACTACTACTACTACTACTACTACTACTACTACTTCTACTGCTACTAACACTACCAACACCACTAATACAACTACGATTTGATTTGTGCACTTTTTAATGTTTAAATATCATTATTCATTGTTATCATTATCGTCATCTTTTCTACTGCTGACTAATTGCAATATTAAAGAGAAGAAGAAGAAGAAGAAGAAGAAGAAGAAGAATATTACCTTCCACATCTAATCAACTAGAACATTTTTATGAACCACCACCACTACATGGAATATGATAAATATATAAATATATATATATATATATATATATATATATATATAATATTATGACCCAAACAAAGTTATATAAGGGTTGTATCTTTTCTCTGTTTTGTTTGGAAACACCATCTCATATCATCACCATCATCATCATCATCATTATCATCATCATTATGGTTATCGGTATTGTCATCATCAGACTAGAGCAAAGGCCAATAAATTTGGTTATCGATGAAGAAGGTGCTTGAGTAGTATTAGGGTTAGTAGTGATAGTAGACCAGCAACGTGATTTGCTCCTCCATAGTGAAGCTCAGAGAACTTTCAAAGCAGATGATGTTATCGTAGCACCTACCTCATCATTTCTGCCTCATCGCTTTGATTGTAAATATAGACATTTATATCATCTTTACTGTTATTTGTTACCATTTATGTGTGACAGGGGAATTAGTGCTCCGTATGAAGACTAACATCAAAAGTGGAAACGATGATCCAGAGATACTCAAACAACAAATTCAAGGCTTGCAACTAGCGTCCAATCATCACGGCCTCTTCAAGGCAGCTCTCATTTATTAGTTATTGGGATGTGATTGGTTGGGTGGTGTTAGCTTATAATGCTAACGACGATGATGATGATCGATAATTATTCGTCAGGTTTATCAGCATCATGAATCTATCGTATTGGACTTTCCGGTTGCTATCCTGCAGCGTTATCATAGCTATAAAACAAATGGTGGTTTTGATAAAGAAGTAGAGGGAGAAGAAAATTCTTACTTCACTGACTATATTACAAGGAGAAAAAGTAGTAGCTACAAAGACCAAAACAGCAGCAGCAGCAGTCTTTTACCTCCACACACAGTCTTCACTTATACTAAGGATGGTACTCTCGTCGTAGAATTAAAGGACGAGAATGATCAACAACATGATGCACCGGGGGGAAGATTATCAATATCATCATCATTTATCAATTCATACGATGACCTTGGACAACGTGTGGCAGAGAGCATAGGAATACCATGGGAATGTTTAGAGGAGATAGAAGAAGAAGTTCATTATAATCAAACTGCTGGTGGAGGTGATGATACAGGATATAACAAGCGACGATTCAAGATCAACGTTCCAGGATTTAAGTATTTTTATTTCTTAGTAAATAGTAATGGTAATAGTATAAAGGAAAAAAATGAAGGGGGGAGGAATATCATAAAAATGTTAAATAGAAATACATCTTGTATAATTTGATTGTAGTATTACGTAAACAACACATGTACACGTATCGTATGCGAAGATAGTGTGTGTGTGTGTGTGTGTGTGTGTGTGTTATGCAGTACATTTTTGAGTATTAGCTTAGCAGTATCATCTATATTAATGGTAGGCTTGAAGACTCAACCCTCCACTCATTTTGGGATGAGGGGATATTCCGTATGCATTTGGACGCCGCAGAGTTGCACAGATTGTAATATATAATAATTTACCTTCTGACATCAAAACCACCACCAGAAATAATACACCGCTTAGTACTTTTTGTAAGTGATGCATCGTGCATGATTCAAAAAATTTTTTTATCGTGTTCATTTTATGATGCTTTTGACAAACTGATATTGGAGTATCAATGAATGCAATACATCAACCATCGACGATGACGAACGTCTTTCATTAATATTGGTAAATTTAGCAACTAATCGGTAACTCCACTCATATGATGATGCAGTGTTATGAGAGGAAAAACAAAGAAAGAAAACGAACTGGCAGCAGGAGTCGGCGGTGAATCCAGCAGCCATCCGCCAGGAACGGGTGTCGCAATATAGGCTCGATCATTACGGGGTTTTCATGTAGGAACTTTGTAGCAGCAGTTAAGACAGCCAAGATGTTTTCCGTATGTTGCCATGTCTAGATGTCAAGGCTAGACGTATTTTAAATCACAGTCATCAATCTATTGTTATTTTTCACAAGGCACATCATACATACTAGACATACACCTAATAGATATGCTTTGCATGTAATACATGGACATGCAGATATCGAGCTGCTAGAGAGGTCTTGCACTACTTGTGCATCTAAACATCGGCATTGTCTGCTTGCTGCATGCTCGCTACAGTAGGCCTCGATGTTGCTTGTGATTACTTAGCAACTACAATTGTATCATCACCATTCTAGCATTGTCATTGTGCATAGTATGTGTGCTATTGCACTGTCTGAAGACACAGAATATGTAGCTTATCAATTGTGACACAGCTCGTGCGCATGCTAGCATGTACACTGTTTGTGAAAATTCCAACACAAAATTAGCTGCGCTTGTAGCAGCAAATGCGGTGTCACTTTCTAGCTTTGCTATTTTAGCACAAATCTATCGTTGCATGCACGTACGATGAGCTGCCGCTGTATTACTATCTCTCTGCTATTGTTAATCTGTTGCATGAGGCTGTGCTGCTTATTTAGAATAATAATACCCGGAAAGTGACGTAGCCCAGTACATAGTCGCTGATATAATTACTGATATCGTTGCTACTCAAATATTTTAACTCTGCCCTTGTCGTGACAGGTGTCCCTGATAAAACCGGAGTTCTTCCTCCCATATTATTCTAACCCAAGTGCTATTTTAGCCTGTTATGTGTGCTACTACTACCGTCGTACACTCTAGCACTCTTGCTTTCACAATGGTTGATTATAGTCAATGCGAAGGTGCGTTATCATTTTTGTTCTTCATCTTATGAAGAACAAATCTCTCCTAATAATGGAAGAAAAAGTGAATATTATATATATATATATATATATATATATATATATCCTTGAGTACTGCTAATACAACTGGTACGATTTTGAAATATACTTAAATTCATGGTCACAAGAATAATACAACAACTTGATTGTACATTAGTCATGATTCAATAACCCCCCCCTCCTCCTCCTCCTCCTCCTCCTCTATGAGCGAGTGACTGAATCAATCAACGAATGAATAAATTATGAGAACCAACGAAGTACACTACCTCTTTTGTGTGATAGGCATGTGGCGTGAGCTTGATCACTGTGTTTAGTGGTATTGGCTTTTTAGTAGCCTAATTGATTAGTGGTATTGGCTTTTTAGTAGCCTAATTGATAAGGCGATGATCATACAAATGATCATACAAATGATGATGATGATGATGATGATGATGATTCACAATTGATTGTCGCAGTGGTATTATAATTCTCGAGAAGAAGAAGGAGAAGAAGAAGAAGCAGCCGCAGCATCACTACCTGATCTCTCGGAAGGCCCATAAAATAGGTGTAGACGACTCTAGGCACCGCTTGATGAGCTACTATGAGGACAGGATCCTTGTGGCGTTGCATGTGCAGCATTACTTGTTCCACACGCCGTATTACATCCAGATAAGACTCTCCACGAGGATATCGGTATGTCAGTTTATTTGCCTTCCGGCTTGCATAGGACTGTTGTATGCAGTATATATAAATATATATATATATATATATATATATATATATTATTGCTGTCGATTGTTGTATTAAATGATGAATATTTTTGGCAGTAGTAGTAAATAGATCTGCATGCAAAAGAGACAAAGAAGTACACCACTTGCAGCAGCAGAAAGGCCTCAGTGGTTGATGTGGTGGTATCTATCTATACGTATACGTGGTATGTATTAGAAGAAAAGGGAGGAGGAGGGAATCCACGAAGTAATTCACAGGAATACTCTTCATTTGTCAGTTTTATTGCGCAAATATCGTCAAGGTGTATTGTTATAATTTGCACATTTTAATCATTGTTTCACACTATATTATGGTATACAAGACTCCTCTTTTTTATCGTAAGGAAGATAGGATCTAACAAGGTGGATACAATGTAACAAGTCTCATTGTGTATGTATCAACAAATGTGTGAATAATGCATTATGTATGATAAAAATACCTCCGGGCATTTCTTCCTAATTTCTTCGTATGTCATTCCATCAAAGACCCCTGGAAATATATCATGTTAGAAACATGTAGTATATACATGATTAGATATTTTGAGTTTTATGGATTATCACCTTACTACTGGTAGAATAATACTACGCTACTACTACTACTGCTACTACAACAACAACTACTACTACTACTACAACCAGCAAATAACTCATCAAGGGCTCTCCACTGCCGTTTTCGCAGCGTTACCCAACCATCATTCTGCACCTTTATAATAAACAACAACAACAACAACATAAAAGAAATGTAACTTACAAGCACGCATGATGTTAATTCCTCTCCAACTACTGTAATTGTTATATTGTATGTACTGCTACTACTACTACCATTATTATTACTACTAATGCTACTACCCGATGATCCACAAATTGTACTGTTTCGTTGGTTCTCCTTAGGGTAGAAGTATACATCCTTGCATGACGAGCATTTGCACATTTGTCCTTCCTTGCAGCCTGATCGCAGTAGCAGTATTAGTTGTAGTATTCGTTGTTGTTGCTGTTGTTGTTGCTGTTGCTGTTGTTGCTATTGTTGTTAATTAGAAGTGTCGTTGTAGCAACAGGATACGGGAGATTCTCTGTATAGCATATGATACTATAATAATGATGATGATGATATTAGCAATGACCTTCTTGTTCTTCCCTCCACCAGTTAAGATGTGCTCCTCAGCAAATACGGCTAATTTCTTTGCATATTGAATACCTTCTTCTGTAAGGCCAGAATCACCTCCAATTTTGCCTAAAGCGTTGTATTCACTCTGACCATGCCGGGACAAATAGCTGATAATAATAATAATTGATAATAAAAATAATAATTATAATAATAATAATGATAACAATAATAATAATAATAATAATAATAATAATAATAATAGCAACCAACAACATCAATAAAACATGGCTATATTATTCATATGGTATAATTATTATTTGAAAATTCAATAGCCAAAAAGAATTCCATCCCTCAATTATTATCATGATATGACGAAGTGGTAAAAGTTACTGAACACCTGCTGAGAAATACAAGAACTGACTATTATTGAATGCAACACACACTTGCTCTTACATCGGTCTCGGAACAGTATGAAGATTCATTAGAAAATTCACTATCTGCCCAGGGAAAAACCTATATGATGAAATTAGTCGCAACAGGAAAATTAATAAAGTAGCTAGTATACAATCATCAACATCGGGATCATCATCATCGCTATTGATATCATCGTCAGCATCTTGATCATGCCATCAACTAATAACGTCGACTAAAGTGGGCCTCTTCTTTCTCTTCCTACTACTTCAATTATTTTTATTTCCTTAACTTAAGCAAACCGACTACTCCTTTTAACTACTACTACTACTACTACTACTACTACTACCACCCTGAGATTCGATTCAGCGTAAGTGATTCAGCATTATCAACCAACTTTATCCAACTACATTACACACAATGTAGAAGAACAAGAGTAACAAGTAGGTCAAAGGATACTGATGTCATTTTACATCAATGTACCATCTATAGCCACAGTGTAAATGATCAGCTACTACTACCTCAAGGTGGAGTTGTGCATAGGTTCGTACAGTCTATCAGCTACTACTACCTCAAGGCGGAGTTGTGCATAGGTTCGTACAGTCTACGGAAATGCTGTATACGTTTTTGATAGTCTTCCAAAGCCTCATTAAAATCCATTCCCTCGTAGTCTGGCATAGAGTTGCGCAATTCCCCAAGATAATTCTGGAGAGTTGAGGGTAGTAGCTAGTTGTAGGGTTAGTAGTTCACACAAGAGAGAGAGAAACAACCACCACAGCTCATCAACTGGCAAATATTATAAACGTGTGCACATTTATATATATATATATATATATATATATATATATCAATTATATTGTCAACTTAAATATTGAGAATAACGATCAAAATACACCACTATGCGTACGTAGGAAAACCGTATTGGATATTAGTATTGTTGTACTATACCGTTTTACTATACCTTGAGTATCATCGGATCATTAACAATACACTCAATAAATATGATCTTTATCTGCCATTGTGATGAAGTGTCAGATCAATCACTATCTCGAAACAAAGAAGAAAACATTCTCTATTCCTCCTTTATTTGTTTGAAAAGCTATGGCCTACTTCTTGTAGAACCTTCCGTAGGCCCTACCTTCCCCACAATTCCCTCCTCTACTATTTGAAACGCTATTGTTGAGGTAGTAGTTGTTGTAGTAGCTGCTCACACTACCCTTCTAGTTGTACCTTAGGTCCTATTTTTTCTATAAGCCATTTGCGAGTTTCCTTTGTACTAATAATTAGTATATTCCAAGAAACAAACGTTTATCGATGTTGGATTAGTTCATCTCACATGGCGAGGTTACGAATACATCACCAATATAATGATCATTCACACAATCGATATTTAGTGTTCTCACTGAGAGCAAGCATCGTAGATAGCAATACGGGGCTTTCTATCTGCCACCAAGAATGACTAACAAATCGTTTTTGATATTGGAAGTCAGAGATAAAACAATTTTTAAGGTGAGAGGAGATCACCACGTAAAGGAACTCAAGATCCACATTTTTGAAGGCATACATATTTTGATCAAAGTCAGATATGTATGATTTTCTTTCCCCAGAAATAAGCCATGGCCATGTCTTCTTTTTAAACCCTACACAACTACCTTTATTTTATCGAGGGCTTGACTACGAATTTTATCGTAAATTGCAATATTTGCCTTCACTTTTGAATCGAAGAATGTGTGCTTTATCTGGATACGATAATCCACCAGAAAGACAATTTGAGTTATGATAATCAAAATATTCATTTCACCATAGATATGAAGGCACCTTGGTACCGACTATTTTGCGCCTCTCATTGCCTAGGTTGAAGACCCTGCCAACGATATTATTTTCTCAGTAAATACATGCTACTATTTCATATTGCATTCACAACACACTACTAACTATATGAGATATTTCCCTTTCATTCTTATTCGAAACTAATTCCTTACTTGACGTTAACATCATGGAAAAACCGTAGCCATCGTGCTAAACGATGAGCCACAAAAGTCTTTCCCATTCCAGGTAATCCGACCATGCATAAACAATACCTGAAAATAGTAGTAGAAACTTTTTTAACAGCATGAAATAACGATAGTTATAAGTAGGTCTCGCGATGCAAGAAAATACATACGCTTCTTCACAGAAGTAATCTTCCGGGTCGTTGAAGCTGTGTGGGTACTCGTTTCTCTGAGTGTAACACATTGTGCTTCATTCCGCATGAAAGGAGAAGAATTATCAATGATGAGGGAAATAGCCCCCAATCAGTATACCAGAGAGCTACTGGAACATGATCCCTTTGCTTCAGACTCAGATTCATAGGAATGTCTTTTTCCAGCATTCGCTTTAACTTCTTGGGACTCAATCATACTCCTATCACCCTCGGAGTATCTTTAACTATGGAGTAGTCACCATTAGCTGCTGCTCCTTTAGGGATTTTGACTGTGTAAAATTGGCCATCTGAACGCATGTCTTACATACATGCAAAGCATTGGCTAGGCGATATGAAAAGTCATTTGCTTGTTGGAAGAAAGCGGAGATAGATGCACACAGGTCTACCACCAATTGCCTCTCAAACGAGTTCGTGGGATGTGGTTTATTTATTCAGAATCAAGTGCTTATTTATTCAGAATCAAGTGCTTCCCCTGCCTCACGTAAGCACTGGTGTTCTGCGAACGAATTTACAAATAAGACCATGTCTCTCCCTTAAAATATCATGCCAAGTTGATTGTTTTTTGTTTCACCCAAGTTGTCATTGCTCCATCACGAACCACTAAGGTATTTGTTTTAAGAGTGTTGCCACTAGATCTAAGAGAAGAACAGTAAGAAATTAGTAGTACGAGGATTCACATTTGTGCTTACGACAACAACAATTTATTGTCGGAAGATGCAAGTTAGAGTCTGTGAATCCTTTACATTTTTGTGGTAGTAGTATTCCTACCCCTTCTGCTTTATGCTTCAGAAAAACGAAGCATATCGAACAACAGGCAACAGAGCCATTGTGACTAACCTAGAACCTAGAACCGACCCTGGTACATGTAGTAGGTAGAGTACATGTAGTGTGCTTAAGGGGGATGGTGCTGATTCCGGGCCGTAGACCGAAAACACATCAGATCATCTTTGTGCGACAACGCATTCTTCGAAATTTTCCAACCTAAAAATGTTTTAGAGAAATGGTTCACACCTAATCAGATTTTCATTGTGAAGCTCAGTTTCATGACAAGTTGTGTTTGTAGGTTGACATGATGAATGCGACAACGGATTGATCAAAAAATATTGGTATGAGCATAACAATATGCCTGCAATGCTCCTAAGAAGTAAGTAAAAGAATTGGTCATCTTGCTACTCGCAGATTTGTTGGCAACGACGTTCCACACTGAAAACAGCCTGGTAACTCGCAGAAAAGAATGGAGTTTTGTTCAACATCCCCACATAACTTCTCTTGCGACAGTGTTAACATTGCTTTATGAGAATCAATCTGCCGTTCAAGGCCCTTCGAATGGGTACCTAAGAGGGTATTTTTCCCTAGCAAAATGTGCCTGTTTCTTGGACTCGTAACATAGAAAATGGGTTCGAATATTTACATGCGTCAATGGATTTCGAGGTGGATTTTAGCTGAAACGCCTGTTATACATCGGCCTCGGAAGCTGATTCTGCGTTGGCATCGTTGCTCTCCTCCACCCTACTCACTCACAACAAAATAATAATAGAGAAGAATTGCAAGCTTGAACGAAATAGTGAGGTGATAGCACCCTCACTGCCCCATCTCTCTCTCTCTCTCTCTCTCTCTCTCTCTCTCTCTCTCTCTCTCTCTCTCTCTCTCTCCCGCTCTCTTTTCTTCCCTCTCTCTCTTGAATCTAGCCGGTAGGGTGGTGAGGAGGGGGCGCGGGGAGAGTGATAAACCTACAATCTTGCAGTTGTTTCTTCTCAGCGTTTATTAGTATTCGTACCGTCTTTGTTTTGGAATGACAGGCTAATCTATAACGTGGAGAAAGATTGCAGTCCTTGTTGCAAAGTTGTGGTTAACCATGGAGGAGAGACCATCGTTGCGTAATAGAGAACCGTACGTCGCAATCGAAAGAAGATCAAATGAAGCCATCATCATTAGATCTTGCAATTATTCCTTTAGCTCCCTATGCGAAAGGGGGGGGAGATACATAGGGGTTACTTTTACTGCTGTCGCCGCCCTATGGGGGTTATCGACTCTAATCTCTGCACCATCTACTGGGTATGAAAGCAAATATAAACACACACAGATGATACTCATATTTTTTTTACATTTATTTTTTGTATGTGTCTTGTGTAGTGCTTGTATGCGTGTGTGTGTGTGAGTGTGTGTGTGTGTGTGTGTGGGTAGAGGTGTTATATTAAATATATATATATATATATATATATAAATATATGTATACAATCATGAGAAGTCCCAGCTGTTCATCATCATCATCATCATCATCATCATCATCATCATGTATTTTTGGTTATTTTTGTTGTCCGATGCTATCATAATAGTACATGTGTATGTCGGTACGTACCTATCCCACCGTAGAAAATTGCCTTGGATCGTAATGATTGAGCTTTTAGCCGCATTTTCTCTCGCAGTTGCCAATGGTGGAAATGGTAGTAAGTAGTAGAATGCTGCTCTCTCCATATGATGACGATTCTTCTACATTCCACTCTTCATCGTCCTTCATGCTAATCTAGACACTACATCTACGATTTTCATAGACATTGCAAATGCCATGGGAACTTCGGTCGGAGCGGGTGCTCTATCATTGAAGCAAGCATTGGGATTTGGATCTGCTTTTGAATTTATGGGAGCAATCCTTCTTGGAGCAATGGTGTCTAAAACCATCAGCAAAGGCGTCATCGAACCACGGTATTTATCCGTCAGGATGATATCATTAGCTGCTGCTGATAATGATGATAATGATGAGAATTGTTGAATCTTTCCATTTTATCAGCATAGTTATTCTATCTACATGCCCTATTATTTCATTATTTACTAGTGCTTTTGATTATTATTAACATGGTAGTTCTACAATGTATTACTACTATTACTTTTGATTATTCACATGGTGCTTGTTAACCTAGATGCCTTATTGTTATCATTCTATGATGACTAACGATGATGATGATGTGTAGGGAGTTTGAAGATAATCCTGGTTTATTTGCAACTGTGATGGTGAGTTACAAGTGTGAGTATTCCTTCCCCGAAAGCAACCTGATGATGCATTGTATAATAGAAGCGAGGGTGTCGTATATTAGTGCTATGTTTTTGGGGAATCGATAAATTCAGTCTATATCGTTCAAGTGGATGTGCTCTAGCGACACCAAAATAGTCTTCATTTCCATTGATATTCTCATATCGATACTAACAAATTTGCAAGATAAAAAGATAGATAGATAGATAACACACCTTAACTTCGTGTAGATATCATACTGTTAGAACCAGCTTTCCCCTCACCCTCAGTAGTACTCATCCTCATTGCGTTCTCCTCCTCGTTCTTACTTTCTACCTACCTTCCCATCTTACACAGTTTGCTGTAGTTTCTGGAGCTTCTCTGACTACACTTCTTGCTACAATTTATGGGTTATTATTAATTATTTGTATTGTAGTTATACAACTTCTACGACGTATAATAAATGTAGAATCTATCAGCTTAAAGTAGTCGAGAATTTGTTAGTAGTGGTAGTGGTAGTATTAGTTGTAGTAGTAGTAGTAGTAGTGGTAGTAGCAGTAGCGTCTTAAAATAATACCAAGATCATGTTTCAAATACAGCACCATCTATAATGATAATGATGATGATGATGATGATGAGGTTAGAATCACTTTTCTTGGTAGGATTAATTGCTACTGCTGCTGCTACCACTACTGCTACTACTTGCTCTCCTCAGGTATCCCATATCGGCCACACATGGCATTATTGGTGGATTGGTTGCAGTTGGTTGGGCTTCAAAAGGAGTAAATTGTGTCGGTAAGACAGAACACGACGTTTATTGTAGGTGATGGTGATGGTAATCTGTGTCGGGGGTTAGAAGAGGAAAAGATAAATGTACTTCACAGAAAAAAATAGGAATTTTAAGATCATTATTATTGATAAGGATAAAATGCAAATGATGAGTATGATGATGATGATAATGAAATAGGTTGGAATGCATTACAAATGACGATGATAATGTGGGTCGCATCACCACTAGCTGGTCTAATTGCTTCTATGCTTCTCCAACTTCTGTGTGAAGCTCTACTCACTCTGGGTAATAACGTCAAGAAAGAAGAAGAAGAAGAAGAAGAAATGATAATTATTAAAATGCTGATAATATGGCTGCTACTTGCTGCATACATACGTACGTATTTAGATAGCACCAAGAACAAGATACATAGTCAATATCTCATGTTTTTTATACTTTGCTTACCTCTTAATCCCCCTCCTTTTCCCTTTCCTTCCTATTGTTGTGTTTATTATGCATTTCTTAGATCTAACAGCACCATCATCATCATCATCATCATCATCATCATCATCAGTTAGTTGTATCGTGGTACCGATGTTGTGGATATGTACCCTCACAGTAACATGCTTATTCATGTACCTTACAGGGCCAGAGCCAATACGAATTAACAATGCTTTTGATGCATTACTTGCATCTGTAGCTACTGGCGTGATACTCACTATCATTCGTTATGTTTACATCATTATTATCATACCTTCTTATTACAATAGTAGTAGTAGTAGAAGTAGCAGTAGTAGAATAGGAGGCAGCACCACCACCAGATTCAACCAAAATCGTGCCACTACTACTACTACTACTACTACTACTACTACTAGCAGTAGGAGTAGTAGCAGTGCTAATAGTAGAAACCATAAATACTACTGGAGCAACAAGTTGGTTGCTGATGGTGATGCTACTAGTTGTAATAGCAAAAAGGACCACGTGGATGATGATGATGATGATAATAATAAAATGACGTTAGCAGCAGCAGCAGCTGCATCATCATCATCATCATCATCATACATTTGGTAATACTACTACTACTACTACTACTACTACTACTAACGTACACCACAAGTTAGTGCTAGTAAAGTTTACCGATAATAATAATAATAATGCCAGTAGTGCCAATGTAGTGTGTGTGTGTGTGTGTGTGTGTGTGTGTACTTAGATGGGGTGTGTGTTTATGTGTGAAGTCTAAAGATGGCAGTGGTAGTAGTGGTATACTAGTTGCATAAAAGTAGTGGTGTATTCAGTAACATTATGATTTATGCACCATCCATCATCACATAGGCCTCGAATATGGCAATGGTTTTGCTACAATGGAGGCAATGGTATCAGAGGCAATGCTGATGATGATGGTGATGGTGGTGATGAAGAGGAAGAGAGATTCCATAATATCATTCTCAAAGCAGCTAAAAGAAATTACCTCACTGTGCCCTCCTCCTCCTCAGCAATCACAATTTCATCATATAAAGGGGGGAGACATCATAATGATCACGACGATGTTAGTGCTGCTGCTGCCAATAGCGATGACTATCATCATATTCGTTGTTATCACCAAGATAATGTTAAGAAGAGTCAAATAATAAAACAACAGCAGCAGCAGCAACAACAACGGAAGGATGTGATAATCACTCCTTTGGCAGATCACACGGGATTATTGATAGACGAAGAGGATGATGGATATGATGTAGCCAATGATGCTACAACCACAACTACTAGCACAATCAGCACCTCTAGTTCTACCACCAATACCAACTGTTCCTGTGAGGGGGCGAGCAAGAGAGAAATCATTATGGAAATAACAACAACAACAATTGGTTCTGAAAACGAAGAGGAAGAAGAAGATGAGGAGGACCTAAAGACGCCTCTCCAGGACCACCAGGCAAAAATAAAGAACAATAATGAGGAAGAATTTGTGGTAATATTTCATTTAATAATGACAATAAGTAGACGATGAAGATATTGACTATGATGATACTACAGCAGACAAATGAATGCGAAAAAACACATCATTTATATTATTTGGTGCTACTATCTCTCCTCCATCCTCGTTTCTTCTTCTTCTTCTTCTAATTTCTTTAATTTCTTTTGTAATTCATATCGTGGTGGTGTGCATGTCAGAGTCTCCTTGTGCTCTCTGCTTTGACTGTCG
>ADNK01001794.1:0-18542 GCA_000320545.1 Bigelowiella natans CCMP2755
AGAAGATGAAGAAGATGAAGAAGAGGAAGAAGACCAAAACTATTCTTTTTACATAGTCATGCGTGTACATGTTCAATTTTGTAATCTCCCTTTCTCCCCCCCCCCCCTCTCTTATCTCTCTCTCTCTCTCTCTCTCTCCCTCTTTCTCTCTCTCACTCTCTATTCGTCTATCTCTTTATAAGAATGTGTGTTGGCACATGTGATTTATGTATGTTGCTGCTTGAAGGTTTTTGCTATTTTTTTTTAAATAATGTGTAATAAAATCATCGTCGTATGATGCAGGCAACCAACACGGGCGAGCTAGGTCATCAGAGGCGCGGTATTAGAGTTTGATAAATACTGCTCCATTAACATCCGCCGTTGCAGTAGCAAAATAATCGCTCTGTAAATGGCATTCAGCTAATGAAATAAGCAGCGCTATTGTGATATGATGAACATCATGTTTGCCATGGAGCTTTGCTATGCGGCGTCTGCATGCATGCATGGGTCGTCTCGCGCGTGGACACGCAGCAAACACAATGCTACTAGCTCATCACACAAACATGGGTGTCGTGATCTCAATGTGCGTAGTAGGCCTTACATGATGTGAACAACCTTGCGTATAATAACTGGTCAGCAAGTGAATCATGCACTTGTTATGTTCACATAATAACATTGGAGTGTGCTAATCGTATTGCATTGTTGCATCTATCGGTCATGCATGCTAGCATGGCTGTTGCCTAGCTCGTGCCACATGTGGTAGCTACACGCACGCTGCCATGCTCTTATTACGCACTACGACATAGCTGCACATTTATTTGCGCAGCTATGGCGCACATGCTAGTCATCGCTGCATGCAGAGACGAGCGAGCGCCGCACACAGCTGCTGTGCTAGTGTGTAGACAGCGTTTGCACGGCTTGCACAACGTCTAACTTGCATGCATTTCGAACCATTGTCCCTATAAATGATCTAGTGATCAGAGGTAGCTCTAATCGATAACAATGAGAACATGAGTGCAAACTTTTCCAGATTTATTCGGTACATATGTGGAACATGATTGTGCACGTGTGCATCTGAAGGTGTTATCCACGGCCATGTGAGCGAGCAAAATGGCGCACACATCTAGACATGCACACTTGTGCTTCAACTATGCACTGCATCGCAGACTTGTGATACAAACCGCGAGAAGTACGCGATTTGAATGAGCTTCGCCACGTGCAATTTTGTTTTCATGTCCATGAACGACGGATTGTAATTTATTAATGCATTTTTTCTGGGATTAGTTGCTTGTAATTCTTTCAAAGCAACATCAACTTGTTTTTTGTTTTTGACAACTCCCCGCTTCTTCAGAAAAGCACGGCCGCTACATCTAAGTTAAGATAAAATCCAACAGATCATACGATATCATGTTTTATTTAGCTATTATACTATTTCTTTCCAACATCGCTATCACTATGGCCGAGTCCCAAGCTTGGATTTATTCTATCTCTAAGTATTTGCTTCAGCTCCTTCAGTTCTGAGAAGGCAAAGTACAATGTGGTAAAATTATCACATTCCGTTTCGCAGTAGATGAATAACACAATTATTTGAATGATCAACATAAAAAAGTTATATTTGTAATTAAATATGATGCAAAACTCTCGCTGCTACGCTATAAAATGGTGAGTCTATTGTGCAATTACAGGACTATGCCAAAAACTAAAATGCACAGTTGGCGATACTACCTGGAAACCTTCCTTCGGCTGTTCTGTTATACACGAGATCATCATCCAGCCACACATTAAACTGGCCTCCTGCGACAGAGCTTGGCAAAGGAGCAATTGCTACTTCACCTATTTGATCCCCGAAAGTCACTAGCAGTTCCTGTTTGCACATACGAATTATTCTATCAATGTCCGATTTGTCACGCTTGAAATATGTAGTATCAGTAACAAGTGAACACCTGCGACATCCATCCAGCTCTCAGCCCCCATCTTCATCGTTGCAGTGCGTAGAAGAGTTGTTGTGTAAGCGACGATATCAAACCAACAGACATAATAAAAATTAAAGCGACATCGATGATTTAAATGTATTGTATCTCTATATAACCCCTACGTCAAATGATAAGACAGATGGTAGTGATATCTCTATTCCTATTGATGTAATAAATCTCTTGATTGAAGGAATCCTTACCTGCATCCGGTGCAAAACTCGATCAGCACCCTAGGGCTTCTAACAGCACCGCTACCTGGCCCTTGGCATTGAACTTGCATAGGTTACGTGAGAACGAATGAAAAAAAAATAAGATAAAGAAGGCAGCAGTGTTGTATAATGGGGTGCCGGTGACTGAGACTGCTGCCGTAAATCATGCTACAACATACAACTACAATGAGCACAAATTATATCAAAATCCCGTGGTTGCTGTCAAACCTTGAGTATCACGTCTATGGTGAGAAACTCTGAATCGATTTCCTAAACCTAATATCCCTTTTTGTGTTGCCCAAACGTGCTTTGCCCTTCATAAAGACAACTGTGAGCTTACACCAGCAACACATAAACATTTAGTGACCTGGGAGGAGGGGGATAGAGAATAGTGTAGTATGACGGGAGTGATTCCATGTGCGAATAGGTCCGATAGAGCGTCCTCGGCAACAATGTTGATGGCATCGATACAGTTGCTCTCGGCAAGAGGAGGAGGAGGAGGGGGAGCACGGCCGAGAACATCTGCAATGAGAGACCACATAAATATGTAATCGATTTATTTTGAGCGACAACAAAAAGGCGATCAATCGTCAAGATAATGCCGAATAAGTCGACAAAACTCAAATTGCATCCAGATGTTAGGTGAAATTACACGGAAATCGTCCACTCGAATTTGCCCAGCCTGCACTGGACTCTTTCTCTATGTTAGAATCTGCCGGCAGATCTACCCGGCAGATCTGCCCGGCATTCACATGTCACTGTCGAAGTAACGGGTACTTACTGAAATATTTTGTCGTCGGCAGAATCTGCCAAATCTGCTTTTTCGAACCAGTCGCCGACTACATTTTGGCCTAGACCTTTGATCTACGAACGCGAAAATTGTGGTTCCAAAGAAAAACTCGCCTCAAAAATAAAAATTCGTGGGGGCAGCATCAGACGGATTATGATCCTTGCTTGCGACAAAGGATTCTGCTTGCTTTATTGTTGGATCTATTTATAGACATGTGGTCGTTTTTATTGGGTGAAATCGGTATTCCTGTGGTGGTAGTGATCGCTAGATCTACAAGACCTGTAGTCCAGATCTATTTTTTACAAAAAACGTTTTTTATTTCATACCCTTTTCACATACACGCGTGAGAAGTTAGCGAATGTCGTACCGTAGTCTAACGAATATGGTACTCTTACCAAACGACGTATCAGTGTAAAATTAAAGCCAATTTACTGTTAAGACAAAAGAGTCTTGATGTCACAGAGCATAAATGAATCATGTCTGCGCTTGTTGGTGAGCTCGGAACTCGTCTGGAACCTTCCAAAAACCAAAAACCGAACAGCAGTAGTCACGACCACCCTTTGCTAAATCCACCCCCCAATCTGAAGTCCAATGAACAGCATCAACAAGATAAGGTTCCCAATTAGCGTCCGGAGGGGCATTAGCTACCCGAAGAGATTACAGGCAGCTGCAAGTTTTGTTTTCATCTCTACAACCGCATTCTCCTTGGCTATGAACGCCTCAAAACGATTGGGCAGTCGTCATGGGCCTCACAGTGTGCGGAATTTCAGATGATTTGTACCTCTGTTTATGATCCAATTTAATTGGGACAGAAGTTGACTTGTGGGTCACACGAGAGTATCGCTATGGTCTAGAGGGAAAAACCAGTGACATTTCAGAGTTGTAAATGTCGCCATGGTAGCGATTCTGGAAGTAAAAAACCGTAAATTCTGCCTTTTTTGTAAAGTAGACGTAATTAAAGGCTTCGAGATAGATCAATCGTCTCGAAGCTATCAACGAGTTTCCAAGCTCATGTTAATTGTAAAACTTTGTAGTTAGACAGACAATGTCAGATTATCACACCGTCCAGTCAACTCGATAGCTCTAGAGCAAACCATCTCTCTTACCAACATGGTTTGCACATCTAGCTAGATATGTCTATGCAAGTTACCCCTTGTACATCCTCAAGATTACGAAATTTTGTTGACATGAGATTACAATAGACTCACGTAGAGTATATAAGTAACTCGGTAACCGTGCATGCGTACCTAGACAGAGCTGGCACGTTGAACCTTGCTTGCTTTCCGAACATACTAGCATGTACGTGTTGCAATGCAGTCTAGTTAGTGCTAGTATGTATTCACGCGTTTCATTGATTCAACATCATTGACCGATGCGATGTTGCACATTGAACGCACAAAGCTAGCTAGAATAAAGGCGTCATCATCTAATCTGGCATCTCATCTAGAGCTGCTGGGCGCTGCATGTATGACGTGCAAACACAGGCACTCTACCGCCAATGGCTAGAATAGAAGCCGAGTGAACCGAATCGAGGAGCTTCGTCGCAAGGAAGCTATGTGCGTTCGTACTTGATGACGAGCTATATATAGCCAGTCGATCTCATTCTATGTACAAGCAGTGCTAGCTAGCTCTTGTTAGCTAGACTACTAGCTTGTAGCTAGCTAGACGAGTGCATGAACACATGCGACACTAACATGCTAGCACGCGAACAAGCGATGCTGTTTGATCTAGTGATGACAACACTGATGATTTCTATATTTCTAGATTTCACATTTGCACATCTAAACATGCATGCAGCCAGCCGTAGAAGAGATCATGCGTTGTTGTTAGATTGTTGCTGTAGGCCAAAACTGCTCGGACTCCAACGATGCTGCTGCTGCATGTGCTACTACTATGATTACTAACACAAAGACTACCATTACCAGAGTCCTAGACTAGACAATAAACCACCACTCTTTTGCTTCTCTGCTTCAAGTCTCTTACCCAGCGAATCAAAGGAAAGCTCATTGTACGCGACATCGAAGAAGAGAGCCTTTCCGGGGGCTGCTTTGAAGACCTCAGGAAACTTAGTGAGTTCTTTATCTTCTGTAGACTCGAACTTATCCAGGCGGTCAAGGAGTGGAGCCTCTGTTTTCTTCGTGTCGCTGATGTCCATATTCGCCATGCCTTTCGTCAGTCCCTTTTCGGTTGCATACTTAGCCTGCAGAACAAGGGCCTTAGCGCGAAGGCGCTTTGCTGGCAGAAGGGAGACGAGCGTCTCCAAGCGAGAGAAGCCTGGAAGGAGGAAAAAGGAAGTAAAAATAAAAGCAGATACCAATGATTGAACTGAATCACCAATACTTTCCAAGCTACGATGACATTCGCGCATTGTTATTCTTAGAAAGATACTGAGCGTGATATTCGGTAGTACCAGGATCTTTCTCGCCTAGAGCAGCCGCAGCAGCAGACGCCTCTTTTGCCACCTCTGTGCTACGATCGAACAGTGCAAATGCTTCCAAAAACCTGTTGAAGAAGAAGAAGAAGAAGAAGAGGAATAAGAGGAAGGAGGGTGTTAATGACGATTACCGATCCCTCTCGGGCACCCCCCCCCCCCCCCCTTCTCTCCCATCCTCTCTTCCACCTATTTCACCCACGCTTCTACGGCTTTTTACTTTCTGTTGTTTTCGAAACTCGTCGCCTTGTAGAACAGCCGAATCGCGCGGTAGCACATTCGTTTCGTTTCAAGTCTCTTTCGCTCATCGCCGTCCTTGCGCTCCTCAGCGAATCTACATGATGACGTAGTATACATATTGTAAGAATTACTCGCCACACCCAAACGTGTTGGATGAACGTGGGTATTGAATTTCGTATTTACATACATGTATGCCTGCGCCCTCGTGTGTGTGTGTGTGTGTGGTGTGCGCGTGTGTGTCGCGAGAAAGGCAGATGGGGCAGTTCGCCAGGGGGGGAGGAGGAGGAATTGAAGAAATGGTCCGTCGTTAGTTGACTACTTAAATAGCAATATACCGTTCAAGTTCCTTGACTTCACGGAGCAGCGAGTTGTACGCAGAGATCAGAGACACGACCTGCACGCGCTCCTTCTTCGCCTTGCCTTTGAGCACCACCCCCGGCTTATTTTCTTCATCGTACTTCGTCGCTAGTGCCTCGGTCTGCACATGGCCACGGGAGAACTTGTGTGTGAGCTTCTTATAGTCTATGTACGACTTCAAGAGCTTTAAGTACCTGGTTGTAGAGCACGACTTAGGTTCATTATACACACACACACACACACACACACACACACACGCACATACATATACATATAAATATAAATTAATACGAAAATAGATTTTTGATACACTGCGCTACTCTCCCGCTTATATTGTGTTTGCAGTTGTTATGTCAGCTGTGGTGAGGATAGCGTCCTCCTATTACCCTGCTTTCTTGTCAAGCATGATAGTCCTTAGCTTGGCGCCCTCATTGGCATATATGTCCCTCTGGCACGACCCATGTGCTTTGGTGTAATCCGCAATTATTTGCGTCAATGCGTGGATATGGTCCGAAGATGACGATGATGATGACGATGATTTTAAGGCAGCTTCTTTGGTGGCGGCTCTGTCCAGAGCGGCACGTGTATTTGCATTGGAAATCGGAATTTTACTCCCCATGAAGGAGACCACCGCGGTAGTAGCTGCAGTACTAGAAGACTGATATAGGTGTGTGGGTGGGGGACGGGGAAAGGATTTTAATGTGGAGTCTTGAAATCACTTCACACATATGCACACAGGAGGGGGGGGGGAGGGAGAGAGGGAGAGAGAGAGAGAGAGAGAGAGAGAGAGAGAGGTAACCTTAGTCTCATGAGCCTTTTCCAGGATCTCGAATTTTGATTTAATCTCAGGAGCTAGCTTTGTTGCCTCCTCAACTACTGCAGCTAGCTTCTGCGCACCCCCAAGCTCTCTCTTGGCGTTGTACTTGGCAAGACGGAGGGACTGCCCGATTTGCTTCGCCATGTCTAACAATACCGTTAAAATTGGTGATCAAGGCAAAAATGGCCATTCGAATAAAAGGAAATGAACAAATCAAATACTGTCAAGAAGTATCGTTTCATCTATTTTAAAAAATCCAGAAATATACCTTGTTCTTTATGTTTTTGTGGGCTACTACTACTGCTACTATTACTACTACTACTACCGTTGCAGCGATCTTCAGTCTCCACATCGCTCACCTTAGCCAGTTGCTCACATAGTGTTTTCGCGTGCAAAAGCGACGTAAGAGCATCCTTCCTGTAGGAGATAAGTTTTGTGTTGTGAGAGTGTGTCTATCTGCATGCGTGTGAGAGCATGCTTACATTCTCCTATAATACATCATCATCTTGGCATCTAAGCTTCATATCTTTCGTACCACTCAGCTCGTTCGTTGTGGTTTATTCCTGCCATCCACGATGCGTAAACGTCACTCTCAAGTTGTGTGCGGTCGGTCCCCAACTTCTACTGACAGCTCGTGGAGTTGCTGCCATGAACACAATTAAGCATTATTACGTCATTCTGGACAATGTGAATCTAGCTAGCCAAACTATCCCCAACCTTTGTGGGAGTTGATTTGTTATTTCACTGTTTTACGAACAAATTCGATTACAAGATGCCTTTGAGTGTTACATATTACTTTGCTCCAAGCTACGGCCTTCTTCAACTTCTTCAGAAGATGGTGCTGTTTCCTCGAGTCATCATCCTTGGTAAGAGCTTGCTTTAACTCCATGGCATAGCTCCATGCACGCTCCGCATTCAGGAGAGGAATCGAGAGAAACCTGGAACAAAAAATTTGAACTTGAATCTCTAACATCACATCTGAAAAATGGTTTTGGGGCATTTCCCGTCGGGTATAGCCATCCGAATATAGTTATTGCATCCTTCATTACATTAGTTCAAGAATCCATACCTGTTGTTCTTCACGTGCTTCACCTCTAGCTTCTTTTTCTTAAAATGACCCTTACCATGTTGAAATTTGACGCTTTTTCGCACGCGTTTCAACCTCTTCGCGCAGTATTGTCTAGGAAAGGAAGAAAACAGAACATTTGATGAACAGCAGGGATTGAGAAAATGTAATGCCCCCACCCAGAGATTAAAAGATGATGTCTCGATGTTCAAACATATTCAAATATTTCTATGATTTGATACATAGTACTACCTATAACGCGTGTAGTCGTCGCCTCGAAGTCCATATTGAGATTGGGAGTCCTTAACTGTTGTTAGGACTGGAGAGCAATAAAGAAAGCCGTGATCAGCATGGGAGTGGTTTTCAAACTAAAACTATCAACTATGTGGGTATGCAAAAATAAAAATTCCCCCAAATTTTGACCCCAAAGGTCCCTGAATCAGCTCAATAGGTCACAAGGGGGGTATCTAGTATGACTTTGCTGGGTCAGCACATAAGGTGAATGGCGAAGGGGACCAGGTTTCGTTTTTTTTCGAATCTTACTACTGTGATTAAGAGAAAATGAATACCGTCGAGATGGATTTTCTTTTCATCGGCGCCCGCGGCGTCCTTCGAGGGGGTGTCAACCTTCTCGACCTCCATTGTGGACTATTATAGGACTTAAAAATAAAGTCTCCAAAACTAATGATCCCGGATAAAAAATAGATTTGCTGAACAATATGTATGTCGCCTTATATAAATGGAATATATCTTTCCAAAATATATTCGACAAACCAGACCTCGATGTCCACCTTTTGGAATTTCAGTGCGCGTACGTCCGTACTCCCAGTAAGCGGGAGGGTATCTTTGGCTACGGTAACAACATTATGATGTCGCAGAAGGAAGTCAGACCCCATCGGACTATTCGAACAAATCCGATTCTGTCCGTAAGTACCGGAGCAGTTGCCCGTGTACGACACGACTTTGGACATTTTTACTGCGAAAGTTGAGATCCTTCCTGTACATTTTGATGGAATCGTGGTTCAATGCAGCTGAATTATGAATTAGAATTATAATCCAGTGGAGATCGAAGATTTGAAAATAAGAATGCCGTGTGTGTTAGCCCATAATGACACTAATTTGTGAGACGTATATAATTTACTGCTTACTTTTATGCAAAAATCTCCTCTCTGCATTCGACACTACATCGGAGAATCACTTCCACTTTGCTAGGAGAAAGGCAATGATGTCCGCCCCGGATCAAAAAGACACCCCTAATTATTTGAAAAATAATAATATTTTGTTGTCGCTAAAATTTATCCAAAGAGTAAATGAAAGATATATTGCCAATGCAAGGATTCTTCAGGTCTTAAAATTCTCTTGAACCCCAAAACCCAAACCCTGGCGCGGAGGACCCTCCCATTTCCCCCTTCTCTCTACGCCTTGGATTAGTCATGCAGAAGAAGAGAGTCGCCTACTTCTATCATGGTATTAATTATGTGAGAGTAGGAATCCGAAAGAAGAACGAGGGAACATCGGGTTGGGGGAAACAGAACATCGAAAGCATATGCGGACACCCTTTGCTCGAATCCTTTAGAATGGCTCCAAACGTTTCGACTGGTCACCGTCCGCATTTGAAATATACCAAAAAATATTTAACTGGATTAAAGCACAAATTCCACATGTTTTCACGAAGTGAACCGCAATTATGTTCTTTCCCTCCTGACTACACTATTCTTTGAAAACATCCTTGAACAACGCATCTGACCGTAATATAGCTCAGAATCGAATCTCATGTTATGACACCCATAATATTATAGACCAAGTCGGGAACTACCACTATGGACCCGGCCACCCGATGAAACCTCACCGCATTCGCATGGCTCATTCCCTCATCCTAAACTACGGACTCTACAAGAAGATGGAAATATATGTTAGTTTCTTGCCCCCAGCCCCTTAGCCTGTGCTGTTTGTGGATACTATACGCAGCTATATGTATTAGAATCAGAGATACTGAAATCATTTGAATGCAAAGGCCTTTGTAGCTATTTACTGCACTGACAACTCTCTAACATAGCGCCCGGACCTTGTGGAGGATGAAATGATGACGATGTTTCATTCGGATGATTACGTCCATTTCTTGCAGTCGGTCACCCCAGGTGCATCAAATATTGCAAACTCATTGTTATTCGTAGAGGACATTTCTACCCACTCATGATGCCGACAATTTTTTTTCTGGAGATTGTGCAGCACACCCCTTCACCGTCCTCGGGGCATAGTTTTCCACAAAATTTCTCAAATTTTCCTATCCTCCGTTAACTCCACCTTCCCCCAGATAACATGAATGACTACAGCCGAGAGCTTCAGCGATGTAAGTTATCACAAAATAGGGCAATGGATGAGACATTACCGAGAGTTCTCTTCTGATTTAAGGATATTGAATGAGTCTACGAACCTTTTTAGGATATTGAATGAGTCTACGAACCTTGTCTGCCTATCTGAAATCGGCTTTCTCTTTCTCAGGAAACATCTTAATAATCTTCCATGTTTTACTTTCCTTGACAGACAATATGGATGTCGACTGTCCCGTCTTCGATGGTTTGTATAAGTTCTGTCAAATTTACACTGGCGCCTCCATAGGTCAGCTTACGTATAACACGTACCTGGTCAACACTGTTTTGCTATATTGTACTCCAAAAAAAAACTTATCATTATTATCCGGGATCCAAACCGCCATCTTGGCATGACCACAAGACGAAAATTCGTTCGAATACTAGGGGGAACAGAACCCTCAATTCTTCTTTGACTATTTTAGGAGGAGCTCGAAAGTTGATGCAGGGGAACGCTGACATATGTATCAACTGGTCTGGAGGATTACACCATGCAAAAAAATCAGAGGCGTCGGGCTTTTGCTACATCAATGATATCGTTCTGGCAATCCTCGAGTTGCTCAAGTGATTCAAAATAGACAATAGAACAAAAAGAGGGTGCACTAAAAACTTTCGGGTGGTTTTGCTGCCTGTGTCATTGCCAGCTCAGCCTAAAAGATGCCAACATGACAACTTTGCCGCAGCAATCGATTCATCATCGTACAGGCCTCGTACTTGAGAGATTTTTTTAGAGTATCCCCGGCTCGATCTATAAGCTTCATATTCAACTGTTGTGATTGATGCGTTATATATGACAGCCACTACGCACGTGTGCTGTACATCGACATCGATATCCATCATGGAGACGGGGTGGAGGAGGCTTTCTACAACACGGACCGCGTCATGACTGCTTCTTTTCACAAGTATGCGTTGACTATATGTGACTGTTGTATGAATGCGAAGGACGCGGTTTGTGGCCGTAGCTCCACAGAGATACATGCTGGCTCCTATCGACACAGCAAGAAGAAATATACTGAATATCTGCACGTCCATGTGTTTCTCTTCTAATGTATTAAATAGATATGGAGAGTATTTCCCGGGCACCGGAGGAGTCAAGGTAATTCAATTTTCCTTTTCATTGGGTTTGCATATCTACTTTCTCGACATGATAACGAAAACCGTGCATACGAATGATATTCACTTGCATAATATTGCTGACTCGGCAAATCTCCTAAATGATGGGTATTATTATTATTAATAATAATTTGCAGGATATTGGGGTGAACAAGGGTAAGAAGTACTCGATTAACTTCCCACTCATGGACGGGATCGACGATCAAAGCTATCAAAGCATCTTCAAACCGGTGAGAGGGAAACGTGAAGAAAGGAAGGGCAGGCGTGCATCAGTTAGATAGCAATCAATATGATGTGTTTTGCTCATGATATCATCTATCATCAGCGTAGCTCTTCATCATCATTATTGTTATCATTATCATCATCGACAGATAATGGCCAAGATAATGGAGACCTTCCAGCCAGGCGCCGTGGTGCTTCAATGTGGCGCTGATTCGCTCGCTGGTGATCGACTCGGTTGCTTTAATCTTTCCCTCAAGGGTCATGCAGCATGCGTGGACTATATGAAGTCCTTCAACGTTCCTCTCCTCATTCTTGGGGGTGGCGGATATACTGTCCGTAACGTCGCACGGTGCTGGGCAAACGAGACTGGCGCGGTGTTGGACCAAAAACTCTCGGAGGAAATCCCTTACAATGAGTATGTTCTACTGCAACTAGTGTGCTTATATCATTCCTTCAAGATCATCTTCTCATTAAAATTCTGCGTTGATAGTGAAGCCTCCCATCTTCTCTCTACTTCGTCCTCTTCCCCCCCCCCCCCCCCCCCTTCTCTCTCTTTCTCCATCCGTCCTCACTACTGCCTTTTTTGTTACTCTTCCTGAAGCTACATCATCGTCACCAATGGATCCTCTTTGTCAGATATTACGAATACTACGGCCCTGACTTCAATCTGCACATCACCCCGAGTAATATGGAGAACCACAACACAAAGAAGTACATGGAAGACACCAAGATTGAGCTCTTTGAGTGTCTTAGCTCTCTTCCTAAGCCAAGCGTTCAGATCAAACAGGTATGTAATCAAGCACTAAAGAAGCTCTCTCGAAAACATGAGCCATGAGATGATGTGTCTCATTGTGGTTTTCCACCTCGGCCTCATTTTCGCTGCGCTCTTCCCTTGAATGCTTATTAATCATAGATGCCACGGTATCTGGGCGGAGACCAAAAGGAGTCTTCGGTGAAGGAGTCGAATCCTGACGTTAGAATTTCGACACGAGAAGCAGATAAGATGGTCATGGACGAAAGAGAGTTTTACGAGGATGATAAAGATCAAGATCGCCAAGCTATCCCGATGCAACTCTCGTAAAAAAATTAAATTCAATGTGAAATATTTGAGGGAAATTAAATCAATGATAGTACCAACGTACAATTGGTATCGTGTCTCATTTGCTGGTATGTGTATGCAAATAATTTCAAGAAAGCGGCAAATCGTCGTTCTATGATTAAATAAAGAGCCAGTGAAGAGAAATGTGCATGTGCTGCTATGATCCAATCAATTCTCCATGCTGTCCGCATCCAGCAATCGCTGCTATGCTTCATAGCAGTCATCATATAGCAAATCTGTAAAGCTATGGTTTTGCTTTAAGGGCTAGCAATCACGGCAATGCACTTATCAGACTTGCTGAGCTTTGCGCGTGCTAGCGTATCGTGCTGTAGGTACGACACATGCACGCTAGCACGGCCAAAATATGTCGACGATCGATGGTGTTGTTGCTCAGCTGCTAGAGTTGCCATGCTAGCTAGCTCGGCACTCCAGCACTGTTAGTTGGGCCGCCCATTGCTGTCCACATTTGCACATGTAGCGAGCAGGGTGTCCACTAAATGTTACGTTGTTGCTGACACATCACTTGCTAGCTAGCTCTAGAGCTATATCTAGATATACTAGTACACACACAACAACATGCACACAGCGTAACATGCACAGACACATGCTGTGTTAAATGCATAAAAACAGCAGCGTAGCGTCGATCTTTATATGTAGCTACATGCACTGTGTAGGAATAAAGGTAATCTGGCATGAGACTATAGCTAGCTAGTAAAAGACCAGATGACAATAATAAAGTATTATACATGACAATTGTATCATATTCATATGCCTCTAATCCGCCATTCTAGACTGTATCACACCGCTAGTAACACGCGCAACGCCCCGTCCATCGATCGGCCCCAGTGAATAGCTACAATATAATGTTACATAAAACAACTTGCTGCATCGCTTTGGTTGAAAGCATCATCATGATTATTCTTTCATTTTTTCTGTATATAGTTGTTTGTTATATTGATTTTCAATATGGTGTAACACATCTCGCTTCATTTCGAATGTCTCTTAAGATTAACTGATATAGAAAATAAGTACATGTTGCCCTTCCTCACCGTACGCAATCAAGAATATCGAACATGTTTTGAAATCTCCCTGTGAAATATACACCTTGATCCTATCAGTCGTCAAATAGTGCAAATTTTGAAATATCTTCTGCTGATATCTTTGCATTTGAAGGTATCTCTGCTACGGCTGAAAGTTGGTCAAGTTCATCGTCCCATTTTAGCAGGTCGAGGTCCTCATGCTCCTCTTCTGCTGTAGATTTTGCAAGTTCACCCAGTCTTTCTTTGAAATCATCTACATTAAAATTGCTCTTGAACGTGGGTTCTTTGTAATTGCTTCCATGAGCATACTCGATTTCCTCTTCTGTAATTGCATCGATTTGTGCCATTAAACTGGAAAGATTTAGATCAGCCATAGCTTTTGCCATCTTGGTTCCTTCCTGTCGACCCATTGCCAGAGATTTCTTGTTAGAAATAGACTTTCTCGCTGATTGGTTGTTCGTAACATCGCGCAGGCCTCTCCGGGCGCTACCAATCCGTTTCTTCGTGCTACTTCCACCCCCTTGTTGACTCCTTAAACCTTTCAGAGGAAACTTTGTTGGCTTTGGCGTTTGGATATTCACATCCTTTACGATACCAAATTTTCTTCCCCGACCAAGGCTTTTCTTTGCAGACAGAGTTGTGCCCTTTCTGGCTTTGTAGTCCGGGAACACATTGAAGCCGCGGCTGACTTCCATTGTCCTCTATCCGTTGGCCTGTACACTGATGACATAAAACATCCCCATATCAACACTGCGACAAGCAATATTTGAATAAAACAGAAAATATTCGCGTATGATTTACAGGTACCAATTCCATGAAAATTCTGATTCATTGTTGTCGCTTCACTTAAACGGTATGCTATATTAACTGACATCTTTTAACCACGAAAATACCGGTAGTAACGGGTACTGACCTATTGTTCTTGATCTTGAATCAAATCATGGAGAATGCTTTCAATGCCAGGCGATGTGCTCCTTGTCACATCCTTGCGGGATCGCACACTGCAAATGTCTTGTTACATTTTGGAAATGTAGTTCTTTATCATTGTTCATTGTTCATTGTTCCAGCATCTGATTTTGACCGCATCATGAACATTTGCAAAGGCGAGGAACATCCTCAGAGAGTTTTCGCACACAGGTCATTCCAAAACAAGTGGGTTCCAGTTTGTTCCACAGTGCCAGCGTTCGATTCATCAGCAACGGCTGGGATCTCCACGTTGAGTCAGTCTCATCCGCGCCGATCGAAACCATCGATGTTTGACAATGTCACCAAAGCACACCAAGATGGACACGCAAGAATGTGCGCTTGCAATTGGGGAGGGATTTCTCTCCATTTTCAAGTTGTGTGCATTCGAATTGTGCACGTGAAAAGGCTAGTAGGGTGGAGGCGGCTCTGGGGCCACACGTCTAGACGTGCGCATTGTGGCATGGCTGGCGCACGTGCGTGAAAAAAAACCTCTAGACCTGGAAAGCAGTGTTCTCGTGCGTGTCATCAGACACACAGCCGGCTTTGTGTAACGCACATTGCTCATCCACGCAGTGTCAGTCGCAACAAACACGACACCTGTGACACACCGTCTTCTAGTCTTGTCAATTCGCATCGAAACATCGAAACACAGGTTTGGAAATGTGTGGTTGCATGCGAAGAAGTTGTTGCACATTGACGTCGCGTGAGAGACAAGTGCAAGCATCGCATGCACATGCGTATGGCACAAGCATGCGCAGCAGCGTTCCACGTGCTAGTAGCTCAAGATTGCTTGTGCAAAAAAAGCTCGCCAACTCGCGCTTGCTGCTTGCAGGCTACCAATGAATATTTTGGTGCGTACACCAAACTGTGGTTCCAGTGAGGAGCTAGTTAATTGTACTACCTGCCAAAAAACGTACGTAGCAGGTAGTGTGCCACGCTAGCACGTCTACGCCCGTGCGCTCCACGCATAAGATAAGCCTCACATTTAAAGTAGCCTCTGATCGTTCAGCTTTTATTAGAGTGGTTATTTTGACAGGTAGATCATTTGAAGTATTTATCCATCACACGCTGCCGTGCTTTCTGTGGAAGGAAGGATCTCTCTACGGCGTATTTATTCGTCTCTTTCAGCTCTGCGCCATCGAATCCCAACTCGTCGTGCCATAGACGATACTCACCTTGCAAATCTGCGTATATGATATCCACAGGAGCAGGCTTTATTATAACTCGAGGCACAGAATAACGAGAACGCAACATGCACGCGAAGAGATTGTACAACATGCTATTCTGAAACACACACGCGCACGCGCACATAGACACGTACGCATGGGCTGCATAAAGTTTAAAAAACATCGCAAGGAATACACGCAATCACCTAAAGACATGATTCCGGGGTCATCAGTATTCACGCAAAGAGGAATGCCTGAATACAATTTGTGCAGCAAATCACAATGCAAAGTTTCATTTCCCAGTGGAATCGCCCTTGATCCAAACTACCATGGTGCCAGCAAGGTGCCGATGGCTCTTTGGACCAAAATGGTTAGATTAAGTCTTCTCCTTCTTCTTTACTTCTTCTTCTTCTTTTCAACTACCAAAATTCCAAAGCGTTCTGGCTGGATGGGCGCCCATCGGAAAGCATCCACAAAGGTAGTTGGACGACACAGATATCTATTTGTTTTCATTTTGAATACAGCAAAACCAAACATATACACAAGATCAACATATACAAGCTAATATATATATATATATATATATATATATATATTTATATAATAGGTATAGAGCCAATGATATCACTTTTAGATGCAAGGGGGCACATACAACATACCTCTAGGAGTACATCATGAGCCTTGACAGCCTCCATTGCGCGAGGATCTTGGATTATTTGAACCTTTACCATCAAATATATGTATAAATATATATATATATAACAGACACACACAGCCTCACGCATTGAGTAAATATGTTGAGTACAGTAGGGGAATTTTATATATTAATTTTATATATATATATATATATATATATATATATATATATATATATAATATTATCATGCTGTAGTATTTGTATGCTTAGGCACCCCATGCCCAATGCGTGATGCTCCGAGTTCCTCTATTGCTTTCACCGCGTTGAAAGGATGGCCTTCAGACATTATGGTGGTGATGATGATGATGATGATGATGATGATAATGATGATGATGATAATGATGACGATGATGGTGATGATGATGATAATGCTGTTCTTGACGCTTTTGACCTCTTTAAATACATAGAGCAGAGATCTGTAATCGTACGTATGCATATTGATGTTGGTGCAACCTGTGTCTTTGTCCTCAGAGGCATGGCAAGTGATTGGGATTCCCGCATCACGCACCCTCCGGAAAGGTGCCGTCCTTTCATCACAGCGAAAAGAAGAGCATACGGATGGTATTTTCTCCTCCGCACAGGCTTGGGTTGTGTATCGAAATGTTCTCATGATTATTGCCCCCCCTCCCTCGCTGACTCATCATCATCACCATCATCATCATCATCACCTAGTATAAGCAGCAGTAGTAGTAGCAGTAGTACCATTGTGTGAGTTCAGTCTCAGCGCCAGCTAGATCAAATCCAACGAAGGCCTGGAACATGGAAGAAGAAGCAGCAGCAGCAGCAGCAAAGAAGAGGTATATTAGGCTGAGCTTGTTCATAATAGTTTCCCCAAGGACAGGTTGATGTTATTGTGTGTTCTTTCCTCTTCCTCCTCTTCCTCCTCTTCTTCTTCTTTCTCTGGCGCTACTTCTGCATGCGAACTACTGGAGGAGGGGGGGGATAGATGGGCAGTTTACATCTCTGTTCTCGAGCAGGAAATCGACGGTCTTTTCCATCTCTTCTGGGCCTGAAGGAAGGAGGGATAATGGGGTAGATATATAATAGCGTGAAAGCAATGTGCAATCCATTGTACCCGACAGCTGGTAGTGATGCTGAAACTACGATTAGTCTCTCTAGCCCTACCACTACAGCTATCATCGTCATCATTATCATTATCATCATCATCATCATTATCATTATCATCATCATTACCCATAGCGCCAACAGCAATACAGAGCAAACCGACCTAGGTAGTCGGAATATATATTTGTACAATGCTTTTGCGAGTATTGCTGTTCTCTCCTCTCTCTCAACTGACTGTGCAATTATCTACCGAGAGAACAGTGTGTGTGTGTGTGTGTGTGTGTGTGTGTGTGTACATGGTAACACGTGTCCCCTGATCGCACGTATTGCTTTATGTATTGATTTCCTCTAATTCGTGTTTTAATTTGTAATATCTCGTCCGCGTGCAGTTACTTCTATGTCGTACAGCTGCTTCGCTTGCCTTACACCCTATTATGTGGTGAACACACGCCATCCATCCGCAGGATGGTATATCATATCACACAACTCTACATACAACACACGCATGTACTAAGAGAGAGAGAGGGGGGGGGGGGGGGGGGGGGGTTACAGCCTAGTAGGATTCGCGCATATACTATATATATATATATATATATATATATATAGTTTATTTATTTATTATAGTATCAAAATGTTGAAGATGGCACCGGACTGCTATAATATATTTTGCACTCCTTTTCTTTGGCAGTGGAGGGAGGGCCGGAGAGACAGAAAATGAGGGAGAGAGAGAGAGAGAGAGAGAGAGAGAGAGAGAGAGAGAAAAGAGAGAGAGGCAGAGAAAGGAGCATTACCTTTAAGTTAGGGAAGGGCTTGTCCGTTAGCACCTATGATCAACAAATTTTTTACTGTAATTCAATAATATACACGCACGTCGCCCAAGAATGATGATAATGATGATGATGATTTCTATTTATAATGCTCCTCCATCATCATCACCATCATC
>ADNK01001792.1:0-13004 GCA_000320545.1 Bigelowiella natans CCMP2755
ACAAGAGTGTGAGGAAAGAATTCTAGATATTCGGAAGAAACCAAGCAGTTAGTACCAGAAAGAAGAGAGAGAAGAGAGAGAAGAAGAGAAGAAAAGAAGAAAAATCGTTCATGAGAAAGAAATATCTCTAGCTATTCTTTCATAAGACATATGACAATTTTCCAGACTAAAGCCGTGAGTCGTCGATGGCATAGAATGCAGCCTCCTGCTACAGAGCTACGATTTGTTCTAAACTATTTGGCGCTGTATTCGTGCGTGTGTGCCTTTGTGAATGTGTGTGTGTGTGTGTGTGTGTGTGTGTGTGCGCGCGCGTGCCTTTCAAAGATTGCAGCTTAGGCTCCGAATAGTGACTGAAGGATCATTAGCAAAAGACAAGGTATTGAGTCATTACTCACTTGATGCAATATGTATAAATACATAGAAGAGAGAGAGAGAGAGAGAGAGAGAGAGAGAGAGAACGTGAAATGATGAATGCTTGCGAGACAAATAACCAAATCATAGCAGATTTTGATATAATTATTGATTTATCATCATCATCGTCATCGTCATCATCAGGTGATGCAAATAAACCAGAGAAACGAGGTACATTTATAGCACAATATAAACAGTTGCACCTGAATAGGAAGAATATGTCGCGTTATTACTTGCTATGCTGCTGCTTTTCATAATCACCACCACCACCACCACCATCATCATCATCACTACTATATCCTCAAACATAAATAGAAGCGACTGGAGAAGGAGATTTATGACACCCAGGTGAGTGCCTTTTCCCCCAACAACAAGAATGGAAGAAGAGATCATTGGCTTTAATTTGTTCCGGGACTAATGAAAACATTGATTATTCCCTGCGACAAGAACCGAATATGTCGCAGCACAAAGCCAACCACGGAAATCAAAATGCGTGTTTGTGTAATTCAGTTAAGAACTCTTTCACGGAGTAAAAGTGATCTATTCTACCCCCCTCCGTCCCCCCCCCCCCCTTCCGACAGAATCTAATGGCGGAGCATCTTAAGATGACCCTGGGAATCGATATAAGAGCCGCCGAGGAGAAGACATTAGTACGTGGCGAAAGATTCTATCATATTTATCATAGTGGATGCAAATATATTATATTTAAATATATATAAAATATACAATATATATAAATTAGGATCTTGACCGATTTGAGCAGGAAGCAAGAAGGTTGTGAAGTATACGAACGATGTTACGTGTATTATATATTTATATATTAATATTTACAATATTCTTGCCCCCCCCCCTCTCTCTCTATGTGTATGTGTGTGTTCTGTGTACATGTCCCCTTTCTCTGCTACATTAAACTTGGTCACATAAATCACTATCAATCAGCCTAACAAAGGAAACTTGGGCAATCACATCCAAGATAAACAACGTTAGTCCGCATTTGCGTATTGAAAAAAGAAGCACAAAACAAACAAACACAGGCACACTGGCATCTCAACGCGCCCTCCCTTGATTTTAGAGCGGCCATGCGAAACGCAAATTCCGCGCATGTTCTGTTTCTTTCTCTCGCGAACATTCTCTCCAAAAAACATATCACAACGCCAAGAAAACCACGGCTGCCTCCTCCTATTGCCCACATCCACAGACATTGACGCACCTGAACAAACGCCTGGAGGAGAACGACGACTTAAGCAAGAGGATGCAATCGATATTCGGACTGAAGCAGGACATTCTCGCGGTCTTGTGTGAAACTCTTACCACCAATATGATGCACATGTGGAGAAAAGTATGCATGAAAAGCCTCTCAAATTCCCGGCAAATACAATCGGTGAACGTATACACAATAAATAGGTAAATAACAACGCCTATGTTCGTCCTCCCATGAAGAACGCTGGCACTGAAACAGGTGTGTATTATTTATTTTAAAGTTATCAACCATACTATCCCTTTTTCTGTATTTCTTATCCTTTTTTGGCAGCACACACGCACGCGCGCGCGCGCGCACACACAAGCCCATCATGAAATATAGGGTATATCCGTCATAGAATATATGGTATATCCGTATGTGTATTTCTATTATCTCGTGCACATATCATAATACCCTCTCCTTTTGACAGATTGCGATCTGACCAAGTCTTACGTCATGGTAGCACACCGTTTGTTTGAATGTTATCATCATCATCATCGTCATCGTCATCATCATCATCATCATCGTCATCATCATCGTTACCATCATCACCATCATCACCACCATCACCATCGATGTCGGAGTAGCTCAGCGACTTGTGCGTGCTTGTGATATATGCAC
Source organism: Bigelowiella natans CCMP2755 (assembly GCA_000320545.1). Lineage (NCBI taxonomy): Eukaryota > Cercozoa > Chlorarachniophyceae > Bigelowiella > Bigelowiella natans. The sequence goes on from ADNK01001792.1 coordinate 2,273, forward strand.
CTACATCTGGAATTGCTAGGTATCTGTCCTTGAAGCTGAGGAAAGTTCCTATGTTTACAAAGCAGGGTGGTGTGAGTAGTTGTAGAAGTAGAAGTAGCGGTAGTAGTAGCAGTTTTATGTGTATAGATCGCTAAAGTGATGTGTCTGTACTCGTAGTAACGATGCACGAGTTTGAAAGAAGAACCCCGTATTTATTTACTTTGAGAAATAATGCCTTACCTCTGAGATAACATACACACACACACACATATATATATATATATATATATATATATATATATAGATTGCTATGTAAAAATGCTTGTTAACATGCATGTAGTATTCTATAAAGCAGCGGGCAAAGTGAAAGAGAAGAGGATGGGGAGGGAGGGAGACGTGTTTGCGGGACCTGAGAGCTGATGTTTGTATTTAAGGGACAAGCCACTCGCTCAAATAGAAGGAAATCCCACGATGGTTGAAGCAAATAATAGGATGATAAGAATGATGATAATGATCAAAGGCCCAGGAATAGAAGAAAACGGAGGAGAGATCTAATGAGGGATAAACACACACGCACATCCGTAACACACGCGCGCGCGCATGTATAATATATATATATATATATATATATATATATTATAGGACATAATAAAGTGAGAACTTAAGGCGTGTTTGTGATATTACCATTAACAGGAGAAAGAATCTAAGGAAGATAAGAACGTCGATAATGAAACGAGCAAGAATGTCAATAAAAATTCTCAATAATAGCTGACCAAAATATTAGATATCAACTATGATATGATCTATTTCTTGCCAAAGCATTTAAGGGTAGCGTGAAAACCCTATTCATTTATTTCTCGATGAAATCATTCGTTTAAGCAAAATATAATGTATTAATATGTGCGAGAAATGTGGTTAAGAGCGTGTCGGTCCTCGGCGCTTGTTGAAAAATGTTATTTCGTCGTTATGAAAATAATTAGTTTGTATAATTCACTGATAGGGAAGGCGAAGGATGAAAGCAGATGGCCCTGAAATTGGTGCTCATCATAGAATGATAACTTATATGATTACTTAGTCGACTCAAAATACAAAAGAACATACACACAAATATATAAATATAACACACACATAGAATATATATATATATATATATATATATATATATACACACGTCACCTTCATGCCAACGTTCTAACGAAATATTATCTCCCAGCATCCATTGATTCAATATTCTCCACGCATATGCTGCCAGCTCTGTTTAGAGGTCAAAAACACCCCTGAGTAGAGCAACACACACACACACAGAGAGAGAGAGAGAGAGAGAGAGAAAGAGAGAGATTAACGCTAATACTACTTGCAATGATATTTAGGATTCTTATCCGAGAACGTTCATTTGGGAACAAATTCAGACGCTACACTAATTACAGTAGAGAGAGAGGGTATCTATACCCTTGCGGAGGTTGGTGTTTTTTCCTAATGAGGCAGTGCTATAAGTGTGCTGTATGTGTGTTGTGTTGTGTTGTGTTGTGTTTTGTGCGTATATGCTCCTTACCAAAGCGTACTATACTGCTAATCAGACCGTAGGATGTATAACGGAGATATATGAACATTATCTCCAAAACTCACGTCATTTGACACTAGAGCAGTACATGTGCTTCAAATATATACAGGTTATATATATATATATATATATATATATATATATTCTCGTCGACTATATATAGTGTGTGTGTGGGGGGGGGGGGGGGGAGGGGGGGGCTACTCCGGAATGTTAACCTCCGATTTGATTTATATGAATCTCTCTCCCTCTCTCTCTTTCTCTCTCTCTCACACACACACACACACACACACACATGTATATATGTCTATACGTATTGCAGGCCTACACAGATCCGATTGAGGCCCAAGGCGCTCTTGGTTAAGAAGAAGAAGAAGAAGAAGAAGAAGATTTGACTAAAAGAACGTGATGATATCTACAATCATAGAAGCTGCTTTAGCCGCTAATCGTGAGAAACATTTGCTGCATGCACGTTTGTGGGGTGTCGCGTGTGTCCTCATTAACCGAGCTCCTACAATGCTTCTAGGGAAACTTCTCATCTCGGTCCTAGTTCATCAAAAGCAGGTATACGCAGAAGAGGAGGAATAATATGATGATGATGATGATGATGATGATAGTGATGCAGTTTCTTTGGTGATGCTGCTGCTGCTGCTGCTGCTGCTGCCACTGATGTTTAAATATGTTCGTGAAATGTATACATATTCTCTCTCTCTCTCTCTCTCTCTCTCTCTCTCTCTCTCTGTGTGTGTGTGTGTGCGTGTGCGTGTGTTTGAGCTCCTGCTAGTTTATTTGATTCAACGTCGCATTCATGAAGAAATCGCTGCTTTGCCTCCTTCCCCTCTTCCTCATTTTAGAGCCTTTTCGTCAAGACTGTTTGCGAGTTCCTGCAGATTTTACCCGTCAAAAAAGGCTGGAGGAAAGGTATAACGCTAATCCTTGTTTTGTACGATGTCCTTCTGCAGCTTCTCATCCTTAAAAAGTCAATCAAATACATATAGGCTTGCTTGTCATCACTATTGGCGTCGTTGTCGTTGACTATTTGCTGCTGTGATGATGGTGCTCGTTAATTCAGGCAAACGAAAGCAGCAGCAGCATGATAGTAGCAGTAGCATGCAGCAGGGAAACACGGGAGGAACTTCAAATGCGAATATTTGTTATGGCGACGGCGGCCATGGTAGTCATCATCATTTGAGCGCGTTGTCCGATGAAACAAGTAATCGATCAAAGGGAGTCCCGATTTAAAAATAAGCAAGAATGCATGGACTCTATCACAGCTCCTCTGCCTACATCAATACCTCAACAACGCATTTTTCGAGCGCGCGGCGTTTCTAATAAGCCCGTGCATCATATAATATATATATATATATATATATATATATATATTTATGTAGGTCCTGAGGATAGCAAGGAGGTGAAGCTCACGGGTGAGAATGAAGGAGACAACCCTCGCTTGCTTGCTCATCCGAGCACGGACTCAATGTAATATTTGTTGGATGTGCAATGACCATGCTCCTGCAGTGAAATCGAAAGTGTAAAGTGCTGCTACCACGGCTATTCACACTAACACGACTACTTCTACTACTACTTCTGAATCGCAGATATCTGTACATAATCTCTCTGTTGTACTTTGTGCGACCGCAATCTACGATGTTTCCTGGTGTGAAAGGGAAAGGCAAGTCAGGTGTGCCGCTTTATATATATATATATATATATATATATATCAATATATATATGTATATATATATATATGATATATATGTACACATATTATAACTGTGTGTATCATCATCATCATCATCATCATCAAAGTGTTTAATTAATTAGACACATTAGTATATGATACATAGTAAGTAGAGCAACCCGTGATAATCCGACGTGAGCGAGAGCATGTATTATTGCGGCAGGTGCTGCAGAAAGTGCTGCTGGAGGGAGAAGGTTAGCACTTTCATAGCTGACTCTGGTTTCTAACGTGCCCATAGTAGGAATGGGTTAAATCAGCTGTATTGTTGTTGGTTCTATCTGTCTTCGTGTAATGAATCCTTCTCAATTAGCCCCCAAAAAACAACGAGGCGGTAGAGTAGAATAGCCGCGTGTTGTGGGACAATGCTGCCTTTCAGCATCTCCTGAGTGGATTCATTCGTTGTTTGTTCCGCAGATATTTCAAGTATAAGAAGAAGGGGACTGACGTCGTAGAGAGCACGTTTGTATCACAGAGCGAAATTGAAAATGGATACATGCAGGAGGTATTTAGCAAAATATATGTAGTAGTAGTAGTAGTAGGAGGAGGAGGAGGAGGAGGAGGAGGAGGGGTGGTAGCTCTTCTTCTTCTTCTTCTTCTTCTTCTTCTTTTTCTTCTTCTTGTCCTTGTTCTTATCCTTGAATTTAGAACCATGAAATCAGGTTCAAATTTCCCCTCCAAAGAATTGACCCCCTCCCCCACTTCTATCAGATTTTTAATAAGCGCCGGTGTAAATTGCCCGAGTTTGCGAAGGCAGCTGAAGCCGTTGAACAATGGGTCAAGCAGAATGCGGTTGGTTGCTCATGCTGACAAATTACGATGTGTGTGTGTGTGTGTGTGTGTGTGTGTGTGAATAACACGGTGTAGCGCTGATCCTTACCAGGATGAATTGAACGCGTGCAGGAACATGACTCGTTACTAAACAGTGTACGCTCATATCTTCTGCAAAATAAATATTCATTTGCGGTCGCAGCCAATATCATTATCGCTACAATTGTGACTGCCATTGACCACATCCCGATTAGAGTAAACACCATTATCATCATAATCGTCCTCATGGCTATCATCATGGTTAGATTTCATCCTCGAAGTCGCGCGTGTTTCATGTCGATCTACACAGGTGCTACATTCTTATAATTATTGTACACTCACACACTTAACACACACGGGGGGGGGGGGGGGGGGTACACACAGACACATATCACTCAGTATAATTATACACGGTTCTGAATATAAAAAGGTTTTTATCGGCTGTTTCCCATATATGGGATGACATTAAAGCGAGGAAGATAAAAAGCACATTGAATGGGCCTTTGTCGGTGCTGATGCTGACGCATAGAATCCATGTCATTGACTGGTTCTACGTGCTCAAAAACTTGGACACTGCTGGCATAGAAGGGTGAATGGAAGTGTGTGTGTGTGTGTGTGTGTGTGTGTGTGTTTGTGTGATAGAGAGAATGAGAGGAAGAGAGAGAGAGAGAGAGAGAGAGAGAGAGAGAGGACAGAGGGGGAGGCGATGACGACAGCAAATAGCTGGTGTTTCGATTGCGTCCGTGCATGCAAGGATGTGTTGTTTTGTAATCAAAATGTACATATATATATATATATATATATATATATATATACATAATGAGCTACATATTGAAAGATGCTGATAAAATTGTAAAACTGTATTAATACGGTCTCAGGAGGAGCTCAGCAGAGCAGTTCTCGATTCTGCAGGTGCATTCTCACTCTTACAACCTGCGGTTGCTATCGAGATGATACGCTGTGCGGCGTCTACTCCTCCTCCACAACAAGTGATAAATAGCTTTGCCTATGTGATATGCGTGTAATTCTAAAATCAGAACCTGCAAAAACGATGCAAGCCCGCGGATTTAGAGACTGCAGCGCTCGCATTTGAGGCCTGTCAGCAGCTTTTCTATCACACCTCCGAGGTGAGACCTCCATGCTTTCCAAAGGCCTATTTGTGAGGATGTTTCTGCGAACCAGGAAAGAAAGTTTTCTGTATTGCTTGGGACGATTGATCGATGGTTCCATTCCATCCCCGCTAATCACTCTCCCCCCCTCAGGCATTGAGAGCTTTCGGGCTGTTTTGCATACTTGAGCCAGAAGAAGCACCTCTGGAGATCGCCCCGTTACCAACAAAGTGAGTCAGTTAAAAATTTGGAAAGGAAAGGAAAAGCAATTCGATAGTGATAACGAATAATCTAGGTCCAGGGAGAGAAAACAATGCATGTTATATGGAGAGACGATGGTTCTCTACTACCGTTGACATGTACAACTAAGGTTGATAGGGAGGCCCGAACGACATTGTCATATTTGATGGCATGTATCGCCCGTTCGTTAAGTAGTGATTTTGCACGAAGTACCTTCTTATTCTCTTTGTAATATTATTAAAAGGATTGTGAACAATGCCCCTGCCAAGAAGAAGCCTCCATCCGTGTCTCGGAACTCATCAAAATCGACCTCATCGCGCAAGTCAGCTGACAGTAAGAAGCAGGAAACCATCCCCATTACGCGGAAGAGCATGTCGCTTCGAGGCAAATTGAGCAACACATGAGAGAGCCATCGTGGTATGTGCAAGGGCTATGATCCCGTTTGTGTCACGTACATGTTGATCTTTCGCGAGGCGGTGTCTACGTTGTTATTCGATCACGCGTGTCAGACATGTGCAGCGTGTCTGTGGCGATCCACATGTACATTGATACATGAAGAAAATACATGGAAATAATTACTTCAATCGTCAGGCTTGACAAATGAATTCATGATATTGCCATAAAATGTCAGCCCGCGCACGCCGGAAACTTGTGTTCACGCCGCATACGTACAGTATACAACGCAAATCATGTGTATGTAATTTTAACTTCACCATATTGCGCAGGAACACATGCAGCTTGCACGTACAGAGTGTAGAGCGAGAGCTATAACAGCATGCAATGCATGCCAATCATTTATAATCATCATATGAATCATACGATGAGGCGGCGCGCTTATATTTATCTGGGGAAGACCCCTATATGCAAACAGAAATGCGTTGTTGTAGCATACACCCGCACTACTAGATTATTATTCATTGCGCCGTCATCGTCTACACATTTTAATTGATTTATCACTACTATAGATTCGATCGGCATACGACAATACATGAATACAGACTTACCCATGTACAATCATAAATTATAAGTGCTACTACTGATTTCTGCCCTACAACTTTTGTTTTTTCTTGGGTGGGGGTGGCATTAGCATGGGCAAAGAGGATGATGCCTCAGCAGCTGCAGCAGATTTCTCGTCTTCTGCAGGAGCGTCTCCGTCGTTCTTCTTCAATGAAGGCGAGCGCGGCTTGGAAAACACATATAGCTCATTACCTGGAATGGACGAAACATGATTAAGAATAATAAATGACATAGAGTGCTCACAAGGCACAGCAGCTACTCGCACAACACCTAGCCGAACCTAGCATCAGCGTGAAATAGGTCATCCCAAAACTGGACAATTCACATCAACAATGGTTGCATGCTTTTTCGTTTTAGCTACTACCCATAGAGCCAGGTGTGTGGCCTCCGGTTGACGCTTGTGAGAGATCCCATCCTTCCGACTCAATCGCGTCCATTACATTTCGGAGGGTGAGGTCAGTTCTATTCCAATACAGCAGCATGATTATCTTATGTTGGGTGATAATGACTAACAGGTGGACACTCTGTAGTTAAGCGTATCTAAGTAGTAACATGGCGTCTTCCTCCCCTCTTTCTACTGCTACCACTACTACTACTCCTACTACTACTACCACTGCTACTTCTTCTACTACCTGGCCATATCACCAGTGACCCTCGTTTCATCGTTCATTTTCATCTGGAACGAGATCTTCGCAGGTCCTAGTTGTTTTATTGACGTGTTGATGAAGCAAGGTTACAATCTTGATATTCTTTCCCTCTATTGCCAATGATCATCTTCATCATCATAACAACCACCACCACCACCACCATCATCATCATCATCATCATCATCATCATCATCATCATCATCATCATCCTCTTCCTCCTCATCCCCATCATCATCACTCATTTTTCTTGCCTTTGCAAGCTTCCGAACAAGCGGCACAGGAGCTTCCAGTTTAAAAAACCGGTACTTGTTGTCATAGCGAAGAATAACAAACGGCATATCCTCCGGACGGGTCACCCACGCAGCAACAAAGCGATGTACTGCGGGTGCGGAACGATCCTTAGGCGGCACTGGATGAAAGTCTCTTCGGAGGGGGAGAGGGCGCGCGATGCATGTATGCACCGAGTGTTTATGAGTTATGTCTGAATCAAACGAAAATGATAAAAAAATCGCCTGAAATACCGACCGTTTATTACCCGCGACAACACCATTTGTTGTCGCATTGAATAAAAGGAACGCAGACCTTCCTAACGAGCAGACCACGTCGACGGCACGCGAGGAGCACACAACAGCACACGATGGAACCAAGCGCCTCCAAAGACTGCAAGATGGAATACAACACGCTAGGAAGCTCGGATGTGAAAGTATCGGAGGTACGTTGACCCTGCCTGCGCCATTTCTGCTCGTCCGGTGGTGCTAATCCAGCGCTCTTTCCAACCTCAGTTGTGCTTTGGGACTATGACCTTTGGAGTTCAAAACTCAAAGGGTGAGGGAGAGCAGAGAGAGGAGGAAAATAAGAGGAGGAGAAGGAGGAGGAGGAGGAGGATGAAAAGGGGGGGGAGGGAATATTTAATCGAATTTCAACAAATCCCAACACCTCATATTATTCAATGGAGACGTCCATTGGATGTTCCAACGCACATTCGAAACGATAATAGGCCAATACGATTACGAGTTGGCGGTATTTTGTAAATTTCCTTAGAACAAGCGTTCGAGATGCTAGATTACGCCTATAAGTGCGGTGTAAACTTCATCGATACGGCTGAGATGTACCCTGGTAATAAATGCTACTTCTTGGATTGCTCGTCGCCATTATCATCATCACTCTTTTTGTATACATGCACGACCGTGACTAGTCCCCCCGACGGAGAAAACACAGGTAGAAGTTATGATTGATGGTCTACTGCCCTGCCTAGATGAGCCAGACTGATGTTAGTGGACGAGGATGATGATGATGATGATGAAATTATTAAAAGCTAAAACATCACTCGATAATTTCCCCACGATTAAATATATATATATATATATATATATATATATATACATGTATATCAGGGCTTATCGGAGAAAATAGTAGGCGCGTGGATGAAGGAGAGAGGAATCCGTGATAAGATCGTTCTTGCAACGAAGGTGCACGCAGATTACTAATATTTTCATAGTGCATATTGGAAAAGCTGTTGTGTTTGTTTCTCACTCTCTTCTTATGTAGGTTACCGGGAGGAGTGAAGCTAAGGGTTATGTCAACAAGACAAGGGGCCTGGGCGATGATAAGAAATGCGCTACGTTGGATGAGAAGAGGTAGAAGAAAAAAGAATCGTGGAAATAACAATGACGACGACAACATGATGAGAGGGAGGGGAGGAAGATAGATGGGGGCTATTGCAATCGTGGGAGTGGCGCTGATGAGCGAAAAGAACACTAGTACACACGCCAACACACGTCCTGCAAAGGATACATTTCTTTTATAATAAACATTTTGTAAATATAATATACATTATTTATCTGTGGTACATACATCATCATCATCATCATCATCATCATCATGTTTTAGCATTTTGGCCGCTTGTGATGCAAGCTTGAAACGACTCCAGACCGATTACATCGACCTGTACCAGGTGGCCCTCCTGTAGCTGTGCAATCGACGTTCGCGCGCGCACGCACACACACATATACACAAAATGTTATGGCGACGACGATATGTAAAAAGGCAACACCAGCGACACTATCGGCAGTCTAAACATGTCTGATATAGCGAACGAGCAAGCCTTTGTGAAAAGATATATATATATATATATATATATATATATGAAACTGATGCTGTGCAATTTCAGTAGTATATCAAAGCATATTTCAGCATTATATGTGTGTTTATAATATCAGATTCACTGGCCAGACCGTTACGTGCCGTTGTTCGGAAGGGCACGTTACGATAGGACGAAAGAGCATGCTGACTATGCGTCATTTGAAGACCAGGTGGATGGTGATGATGATGATGATGATGATAATGATACATAGAAGCTGCTCCTGTACTACACGTGATGATATTGTTGTTCTTGGACGGCATACCTACAAACACCAGCTTATCTTCACTTGACGCCATGATCATCATCACCCTTCTCGTCATCGTCATCGTTGATTCGCTGATGTTGTTCTCATTGATTATCACCGTCATCATCAAGAACGGGGGGGTACTAGTACCATCATCATCTTTGCCATGCCACACATATAATCGATGCTGCCGCTGCTGCTGCTTTTTGTTGATGAAGGTTATAGCCATTGGAAAGCTCATCAAAGCTGGCAAGATCAAGCATTGGGTGCATGCATAAATAGTGTTTTTAGTGGGCAGCAGACCGAGTTGTAGTGTCAATATGGTGAGTAACACGTTGCTGTTTTCCTTTCTATTCCTCTTCGTTATGAACATCCTTGCAGGGATTGAGTAACGAGACTACATGGGGGGTTACTAACTTCTTCTTCGCGTGCAAGAAACATGGTGTGTCTGTGTGTCTGTGTGTGTGTGTGTGTGTGTGTGTGTGTGTGCGTGTGTGCGCGTGTGAGTGTGTGAGCATCCTTCAGCGCCTACCCACCATGACTTATAAACCGTGATGAGGAGGAGGACGTTGGATGATGATGACGAAGAAAAAAAAGAAGAAGAGGATAGTGATAATGATGATGATGGTAGCAACCTGATGATGATTCCAAGTAGATATCTCAAGTATATGTATTATAACATCTATACTTTTCTCTCCCCCCCTCTCTCTCTCTCTTCTGAGCATATGCGTATGTGCGTGCGCGCGCGCGCGCGTGTGTGTGTGTGTGTGTTTGTGTGTGTTCAGGAGTACCGATTCCTATTACCATCCAAAACAGGTAGTAGTAGTAGTAGTAGTAGTAGTGGTAGTATTCGTTATCGTCGATTACACTATAACGTGCTTTGTGTGCGCATATATGCTGCTTTTGCCGGCACATCGTTCAAATCTCTATTTTTCGTCGTGATATAATGATAAGCGCTGCTGCTGCTACTTCCTTGCAATGAAGCTGCTCGCATGGTATGATTGACGCTATCATCATCACCATACACATCATCATCATCATCATCATCATCAGCTATTCTCTACTACACCGCAACTTTGAATACGAGTTAGCTGAAGCATGTTCCCCTCGGTACTACTCCAACGACACCTATTACTGCCGTCGTCATCATCATCATCATCATCATCATCATCATCATCGGAGGAGAGGAGGAGGAGGAGGAGGAGGGGAGGTAGGGGGGGGGGGGGGTAGTAGGTGGTAGGTAAGGG